>CM053515.1:23249393-23336026 GCA_028627145.1 Eidolon dupreanum
CCCCCCCCCCCCCCCCCCCCCCCCGCCCAAAGGTCAGAAGATGGGTTGGGTTGATTGGGTTGATATACATTTGAGGAATAGCCAAGTGAACAAAGCTGTCACAATAGCTCTGCAGGAAGTCACAATCATAGCAATTGTTAATCTGTTCTAAACTTAACCAGGGTAAAAGAAAATATTTTATAAGAATGAAGCTAGGAATGAACAGTTGAGCAATAAATTGTCATGTTCTGGATGTACTTGGGACCATACAGCTGTTAAAAAAAATAAGGCAGATTTGTAACCAGGAAGATATAAAAACTGCAATGGTATGGAAAATAGGTTTAGTGTTTTAGTTTAAAAAGTCAATATAATGGAATATCTTGGGTAAATATAACCAATTAGATACAAGTAGAAGTTGGAAGAAGGGTTTAATTTTTCACCAATTACATTGAGATAATGTATGTGCTCATAATCCACCTATTTTGAAAATAAATTCAATGATTTTTACTAAGTCTGGAGTTGTGCAAGTCCTTACCACAATCCACTTATATCATCCTAAAAAGCTCCTTATTCCTACCCTGGCCTTTTCTGGACATTTCATATAAATAGAATCACATAGTGTAGCACCTTTTGGGTTGGGCTTCCATTAAGCATAATGTTTCTGAGGTTCATGTAACATGCAGTAGCCGTCCATTCCTTTTTACTGCTGAAGAGTATTCCACTGTATGACTACACCGCATTGTTTATCCAGTAAAAAAGGGGTTAAATTTCAAGTAGGCATAGGAAAAATTATATTAGGATTAAGTGAAAGGATTAGTGATGACAGCTAAACTGGAAATGTCTGTATGAACTTGGGACCCTGGTGGCCCAGCAGCTGCTGCAACAAGTTCTTGTGTGGATCAGGTGGGATGTATACTCCTGGCCCAGACTGGGTCTCCTTGGATAGGAGCTAACTGCATACTTTGGGACTGGCATCACAGCGGGCCTAGGATATCTGGTTGCCAGAAAATAAGAGTGCTTTAAAATGTCTGAGGCAGTACTGAGAGGACGAAGCAGCCAGTTTAATGGAGCTCCCACTGACTGGGCTGTGGCAATTTGATTAATAAAGAAATATATTACAGCTAAGTAGAACAAGTTGAGTCTGTAAAATCCCAAGTCTGATACTCAAAAAAATGAAAAAGATAATATTAAGTATTAAGTATACATGGAGTTTAAGTTCAGAAAGAGTGGATAGAATGTGTTTAAAGCTGTAGAGTGACAGTGTGTTGACATAAATGGTTGTCGCCTGTTAAATATGCTTATAAAGTAGAGATGGAAATGAGCCTGGCCCACTATTCCCCCCACTCGATACTCTATGGCTTACTCCCAACTTCCTCCGGTCTCTGCTCAAATGTCATTTATCAGGTCTTCCCTGGCCATCCAACAAAGTAGCAATCCTGATTCTCTGTCTCTCTTACCCTGCTCTACTTTCTCAGAACCCTTACCACTTGTAAACTTCATGAAAGCAAACTAAATACTGCTCTAACCTGTGTCTTGATATCTAGAAGGTATCCATTATTTGTTGAACTATAAGCCATATAGTTCCTCCCAAGAGTAGTGTTCATATACAATAACCAAGGGAAATAATAGCAATATTATATGATAATGGATTGCAAATTGTCCTATTGAGGCAGTCTAACTTTGCAAATTTGACGCCTCTTTCCTGGGAACCAAAATCCTTATTGCGATGAGATGCTAATGAAGCATGTATAAGTTTCCAGTAATATATTGTGACAATACTGAGATATAATAATGGGTATGTAAAACAGAATACAGTAATTTGGACCTCAAGGGTACCCTTATCACCACCTGGCAATCACACTATTTTCTCTAGTCCATTCAGTCTCTTCGAAGACTAATTCATAAGGTCTCAAGCCTCCAATCTCTCTTCACCCAGCCTTTCTCTCAGCTAACTCTGAAAGTAGAAGCAATCAGAAAAGAATTTCCACAAGCTCCCCCATCATATACACCCACCTGCTAGCCCTGCCCTCATACTCTGCCTTCTTCCTGTTACTTGCTCCTTGGCCAGTCCCTTTACTTGTGCACTAGATCCCATCTTCTCTTGCCTTCTTGAGGGAATTGCTCCAGCAACTCTCCTCTCACCTGCAGCATCCAATTGTCCTTCTTTCCTGGATCACTCCTATGAGCATACAAAACAAGTTTTAAAAACAAAACTCTACATTCTTTGCCCTCTCCTGTAATAATAGCCTCACTTTCTGATCCCCCCAAATTTCGAGAGTTATCAATATTCTGGCTCTAATCTTTTTTCATCCATTCTCTCCCTCCTGGTACTCATTATGCTTATGTTACACCTTTTGTAATTGCCTCCGTTTTTTAAACATTCTGTACCTTTCTCTCCCACCAATCCCCCCATTCCTTTTTCTCTTTAAATTTTAGTTTGGGACATTTCTATTGAAATATCCTCAAGCTCACTAATTCTTTCCTTAACTGTGTTCAGTTTACTGATGAGCCCATCAAAGGCATTCATTTGTTTCTATTACAATGTTTTTATTTCTAGCATTTCTTTTTGATTCTAAGAGTTTCCATTTTTGCTTACATTACTCGTCTGTTCTCACATGTTGTCCACTTTTTCCATCAGAGACCTTAGCAAATTAAACATAGTTATTTTAAACTCTCAAGTCTGATAACTAAAATTTCTGCCATATCTGAGTCTGGTTCTGATGCTTACTTTGTCTCCGGACTGTTT
The DNA here is from genome assembly GCA_028627145.1 of Eidolon dupreanum. Classification (NCBI taxonomy): domain Eukaryota; kingdom Metazoa; phylum Chordata; class Mammalia; order Chiroptera; family Pteropodidae; genus Eidolon; species Eidolon dupreanum. Next base: position 23,252,119 of record CM053515.1, read on the forward strand.
TTCTTTTTTAGTAGGCAAGAGTCCCTGGGCTGAGACCTTCTAAGTTCCTAAGTTTTTTGGTTCCCCTTTTATGTGAGACAGGAAGGCTGGAAGGGGGCTCAAGCCATATAACTGCCCTTGGGTCAGAGAAGACTCCAGCAAAGTAATTTTTCCAGTAAGCTCTATTTCAAAATGGCTAGAAGGGAATTTTTCTGCCATCTTCACAGTGAGAACCTAGAACTTCAGTAGATAAAACCCACTGAAGTGGGGGGGAGGGGGCTAAGAATAGCTCCCAAGTGTTTTTACCTCTCCAGCTAGTCCATACTTAAGCCTCCAGCAATTCATTTAAATTCTGATTAATGACTCCAGCAGCTTCTGCTTTAGATGAGCTGATCTGTATATTCTGCATTTTCTGTGGTCTTGTTGGTTTGCCCTGTGACCTTAGTTCTCTAATAGATCTAAGAAAAGCTGATTTTCAGTTTGTTCAGCTTTTCTCTTGTTAAGATTGCCTTTTTTTCCTCAAATGAACTCCATATTTTCACTGCCCCTCCACTGAAACAGCACTTGTCAAAGTTGCCTCTACACTGATTGCTAATTCTTAGAACTCCTATTATGTGACTTGTTTGCAGTATCTGACACAGCTGACCACTCCTTCCTTCACACGTGACATTACACTCTGCTGATTTTCCTACTTTACTGCCCACTCTGTCTCCTTTGCTGGTTCCGTCTCTTTGCCCTGACTTCTTAGCATGAGAAGTGCCCAGAGACTCAGTCTTCGGACGTCTGCAGTCTATACAACTCACTCCCTAGGTAACTCCATCTAGTCTCATGGATTTAAATATCATCTGTATGTTGATTCCCACATTTACATCTCCATCCTGAGTCTTCCCTTGAATTCCAGGCTAGAATAATCAACTGCCTACTTAACATCTCCACTGAGTACATCACCAGGTTTCTCAAGTTCATCTGCCCACAACTAAACTCCTGATCTTCGTGAACAAACCTATGCTACCTACAGGTTTCTGCATCTCAACTACTCAGACAAAAGGACCTAGAAATCAACTCTGATGCCTCACTTTCTCACATTATACATCCAATCAGCAAGTCCTATTTATTTTACCTTCAAACTAAGTACAGAATCTGACTACTTGTCAAGATTCCAAGTGCTGGCACACTGGTCCAAGCCACCTGCATGTCTCACCTGAGTTACTGCAGCAGTCTCCTAACTGGTCTGTTTTAACACCTGCACACCCACTCCCTTAAAATATAAGTCAGACAGTATCACACTTCTGCTGAAAGCCCTCCAAAGGCTCCCATCTCAGAGTAGAAGCCAAAGCTCACACAAGGCTCCAGGCAGTCTGCAGCACCACCCACTTCCATCCTACCTCTTAACTATTCTCCCTTCCTTGGTCTGCTTCAGCCCTTACTGGCTACCACTCCGTTCCTGGAGCCCTCTAATATGCTCCTATCCCAAGGCCTTTTTGCCCTTGCAGTTCCCTCTGCTTGGCCTGTCTTCTCCTAGGTGTCCACAAGGTTCACTCCCACACTGCCAAGTCTTTGTTCTTGTGCTCTCTGATGATGACTTCTCCACTCTTTAACATTCCAATAGTATTCTGCCTTCTTATTCCCTTCTCCCAACTTCTCTCCACAGCACTTACCTTCTGGTGAACCATATAATTTGCTTAGGATCTGTCTCCTTCTACCAGAATTTAAGTTCCACAAAGGCAAGGAGATCGGTTTTATTCCTTGCTACACTCTCAGCACATACAGTAAGGCCTACTGTGAGATGCCCAATAAATATGTTAAATTAGTGAATGAATACTCCTTAATGAAGGAAACACAACAGGCTGCAAAAGGTGGAATGGAATTGGGTAAGACAATCACCTTTTAAATTTATATGCATTTATGTTGTATTAATATCAGTTTGTTAATTCAATGAAGGAAAAAAAGGAGAAAGCCAAGCAAGGAAAAGAACAGTGCTGATTTTGTACTTAGCAACTATGATATCAGAATCTAAGTTTTCAATGTGCACAGTCTTCTCCAAAGCATCCTCTGACTCAGAGAAACACAGGAATCCTGAGAGTGGTAAATCTTTAGGTAACCTGAGTAACTGGGCGAAGACTAGACTATGGGTGCTGAAAGTTGATAATTATCATAAACATTTAAGAATATCCTCAAAGCCAACTTTCTGACTACAAACCCTCAGCCTGGTCTGCTGGCCAATTTTTTATTGAGCAAAAGTTCAGTGAGCAGACTATTTGGCTACTCATACCAGAGAGTACCACAGTGTCACAATTTCTCCCTTCTACTAAGGGGCTTCAGCCATAACTTTTCTTTATTCAGTGGCTGCAGATAAATGCTGCTATCAAGAGTGACATTTTCATACATAACAACTGGATGTCAACTATGGTTCAAGTACAATTTTAAGTGGCCTTACAGTTTTTGGTAATACTGCTGTTCCTGCCTTCCTGGTATCATTAGATGCCATTTCTACCTATCAATGTGTGTAACAGACTATAACAAAACACAATAACACAATAAAAAAAATCAAAATCCCAGAAATTAACCGGCTTCTATAATGAAATACTGTCTCAATCATTACTGCATTTGTATAACATGGGAACTGCTGCCACCTGCTGGTGATGCTTATGACAAAGTTACTACTTGGTGGGATTGCCAAAATTCCTGACAAATTTTTAAAATTCTCTTTTAAAACTGGCAGCCACATAAATGGCTTTATGATTATCGTATCTGGTTAACTCCAATTTTCTCTTAAAAATAAATAACAAGTATATTAATGTCTAATAAGCTAGAACCTTCTACTACTAAATTAACCTTGCTGTCAGTGCTATATAGATCTGAAAATATGGCTGCCAAGTCTTTTCTCCATGATTATCCTTCTCTTCAACAGGAAGGGATATGTATTTTAAGTACATTTATTTTATGTAAAAAAAGATTTAAAAAAGTTAAATGGGACAAGGTACATCTCCACTGACAAAGGCAGGCCCTTAAAAAGTCACGAGACCTTTATTTTGACTTAAAAAGTGATTTAGTAGCTTATTTTCATTTATCAGTTCTAACCCCAAACCTTTTATATAAAATCAAGAGACACAGCTTCTTCAAACTAGTTTTGGGCAGGATAACTTGGCAGTCTGCAAAGGGCCCCTCTGCTCTCTCACTCCCACCAAAAGGACACATAAGGTTCATGTCAATTTACAGTAAATCTCAGCTCACTTGTAAAAAACCCTTCATGAAATTAAGCTAGGTACAAACTTTTTCTTTTATCGTATACGTTCTTGATATACCAACCTTTTACAAATTTATTTCTAGGGTACTCAGAGGTAACCCCAATCTTTCATTTTATTCAGAGACAAAAGTACTTTACCCAAAATTTCACCATCTTAAAATTAGCTCATAACTCTTGCCTCCAAAATAAGACTTTACAAGCCCTTAGTGAAAGAACACATAGCAGCAGCTCTGCTCTAATGATAAGACAATTTTTAAATTATTTTTTATTTTTAAGATTGAGCATCCTCATTGACAATGTCAGTCCTTGCTGAATCTTTGGATACACACACATAAAATGGTCAAAAGTGACTCCCCAATTTTCAAGGACAAAGTAGGAAAAAAGAACATGTTCACAGCTGCAGCTGAATTCTTCTGTTTTTAAAAAAAAAAAAAAATTTTGCTACCAAGCCACTCACCAAATCAAAGAGAATTTTTTAAAAGCCAATAAAACCCAGAAATAGGGATCCAGGCAAGCCAAAATTATCCCCCCAAACAGTGCTGTTGCAAAAAAGGGTAGAAAACCAGAATTCAGAATTACCAAAATTACCAGAATTCATTAGAGAAGACCTTTAAAAAGATTTCAGAAAGTTAGGACTAAAGTGGTGTAGCGTTCAAAAAGCAGATAATTAAAGAAGGTTCAGCTTGCTCAGCTTGGGAATATATATCAGGCTTTCCTCTATTCCAGCAGAGGAAATAAAAATGTGAGCTGCTGGAGTTAATATTAAAATTGTCCTTACCACTGTGAGGTTAAAGGGAGGAAATAGAGAATGAAAGCCAGCAAAGACAAGTTGTTCTGAATCCAGGCTCCACTGCCCAGGAAAGCCAAACAGGGCTGAAGCGCTTCTGAGCTAGTATCATTAAATAACAGACTCGGCTCAAAATCAGTGGGCTATACACCAGTAACAAATACCGGTGACCCATAGTGTTTGTGGTATTAAAAAATATTTTTTAAGTTTCTATAAATTTCCATCTTGAAAAGCAATAGACCAAAATGACACTGGACTGTCCAATCAGTTATAGAGTAAAGGGCTCCCTCCAAAGAGAACTAACATCACAGAAATTTAGGTTGGAAGGAATTTAACATGGAGTAAATAAGATTAGGCTTTTGGTACAATTTTAATAAGGCTTCTACCCGCCCCAGCTGTAAGGAATGGTACAGAGGGGACTCCCACAGAATGTCTTAGAGGGATGCTTCTCAGAGAGAAAAAGGTCTTTAAGTTGAACTCGACCCCTCTCCTTACCTAAAACTTATGGAAGAAAATAAGTATTTATTTTAAACATTCAGAGCTTTGGGTACACAGTAATATTTAATATTCTTTAGTTTCCACTTTCTGAACCTTTGGCTTATAATTTTCTCAATTACGTTACATTGAAAAATGTATGAGTGTGCCTTTAATCAGTAGTACCACATGAAGATATAAAACTTGTTCTTCCATATCTTCTACATTAGAAGAGAGTGAATGGTACCCTTAATACCCTGCAAAGTTATTTTGTATACTCAACAAAAGATTAGGGCAAACCATTTCACTTCCACATCTTGAGCAGTAGGAGTTAACTAGTCTTCAATCTCATCTTCCCAAATATCTCCATTAACATCCACAGCATGGAACAACCTGGAAGCATATAAGGTATAATTTTATACACTTGGAAGAAATATAATTTCTTTCATTCTCTCAGAAATACTTTCTGTACTCCTCTGATGACATCTTTATGTTTTCCTCTCTTTTAATCTTCCACTTCAGAGAACTGAAATATGGATTGCTCTAAACAAATTACCTTAAAGTTTATAAGAATAGTCCTTTTAAGATCCAGGTAAACTCCCTAAGGTCAAAAATAAACAATAATGGAAGTTGGATATTACAAAACTGATATTCAATGTATACAATACGTGGAATAAGCCAAGACTGGGAAAATCAATCTAAAAGAAGTTGAACTCTTTCAAGGCACTGTAACTCTATTACATGCTAATCGATAACATGCTAATCGTTCCATCCTATCTTCATGGTCCTTGTGCTCTCCAACACTCGTAGAATGTTCTGTAGTTGCCAACTTGTCTTCCTTCCCTTATGTTACCTAAAATGTACCCAATTTTCAACACTAGCTTGCCAGTGGTTCGTAGGCAGAGCTTGCATTTTCAGCTTCTCTTATAGTCTGATAACAGCAATGATAGTGGGTGCTACACAGGTGCCTATTAACAAAGATCAGCTGATGCTGAGACTGGGGCTGGTAGAGAACAGAGTACCCACACTGTGCCAGGGGCCCCTCCACAGATCACTCACTAGTGACCAAAAAGTAAAGTAGAGCAAATGATAAAACTGAGTATCATACGAAATAGTGGGATAGTCTGACATTATGGACCTGATGTAATACAATATGAAGTACATGTCATCCTTTATGAACTAGTCTTGTCAAAAATGTTACCCTAAATCTAGTCAAACTTCAGTCTAGGCATAAATTTCAGATTACAGGAAATAGAGAAGATAGAGAAACAAGCTACAAGGCACCAGAAACAAAACTCTAGATGGTATGATATTATATAGGACAACTGGCTTGGACTCTTCACAAAGTCTACATTCCCCTCAACACAGAACATACCAAAGGAGGGTGGGAAAAACTTTTTATATTAGGAGACTAAAAAGACAAAAATAAAATAAAATGACTGAACTCGATTAAATCCTGGTTCAATAAAATAGCTTTAAAAGATATTTTTAGGGATAACTGGGAAGTTTTAATTATGTTTACTATATGATAATATGTCATTATCACTAAAGTTTTTAAAGTATTGTTATTATGTAGAAGAATTGTCTTAGGATATACATGTGGAAGGATTTAGAGATGAAGTATCATATCTCCAACGTAGAGTCAAATAGTTCAGGAAAAAAGTTAGAGAACAAATATGGCAAAGTATTGTCAATAGAAGGTATCCTACTATACAAAGTCCTATCCTTTTAATTTTTCTGTTTGAAAATTTTCACTATAAAAAGTTGAAAAGGATAAAAAAATAAAATTTCCAAATACAATACATTCATCATAAAACTCATTTTCAAGAAAATATAAAAATTCATATATGTGGAAAAATATATGAAAGAGAATTCCCTAATAAGCAAAGCACTTAAGTCAATCACTAGATCGATGGTCTGCAAATCAAGTGCCAAAAACTGCTGCCAAGCCCAGGGAACTCCATGTACACATACCTGTTAAAACATGGGGAAGTAGGGTCAGTGAAATGTTTATAAGGTTTTGCTCTAGACAGAGAACCCATGCAAATCCAGCAGAAATACTGCATACAGCCAGTACATGTCATCTTGTTACATCCATCTAGTTTCTGGTGGGAAAGACAAAGGAATAAATATCAAGGCTGTAAAAGCAAAAGAGAAATGTATATGCCAAACAGATGCAGTACAACATTCTCCTAGTCTCCCTTTTCTCATACAGGGCTGAGATATACAGGTAACACACTGATATCTATTTAATGCTTATTCTTTTGCATTACAAGTAAAACACAGAAAATATTTAGCAGGTGTTCCTACAACTAGATACTTAGCAAGTTCTCTTCTGATAAACTGTAGATAAACCAAACATGTACACTGTTAAGTGAAACATACAGTTAGATTAATATTAAAATGTCTGGATTTAATATGTGTGATTTTGAACTTTAAACATTTGGTATCAAGTTCTCCACTCTATCATAGGTAGAGTCGTGGAAGAAGAGGTTAAATAGAATGCCAGTTTACTTAATGGAGTAACTAGGGAATGACCACCACAGTCAGTTCAGATATAGAGTAGTCCCCTCTTATCTGCAGATTTGCTACCTGTGGTTAACTGTGGTCCAAAAATATTAAAGGGATAATTTCAGAAATAAACAATTCATTAGTTTTAAACTGTGCACCATTCTGAGTAGCAGGATGAAATCTAGTGCTGTTCTGCCCAAGACATGAATCATTCCTTCTTGTTAGTCACTTGGTAGCCTCTTATCAGACAGTCACAGTATTGCAGTGGTTTGCATTCAAGTCACCCTTAAAATAGCCTAATTCTACCTCACAAAGCCTACATTATTCACCTCATTTTGTATCATCTCAAGAAGGGTGAATACAGTATAACAAATTTCCATGAAAAGAGACCACATTCAAAAAACTTCCATTACTGTATATTGTTAAAATTATTCTATTTTATGATTATTATTGTTAATCTCTAACTGTGCCTAATTTCTAAGTTAAACTTCAACATGGATATGTATGTATAAGAAAAAACAGTATATACAGGGTTCAGCACTATCCATGATTTTAGTCATCCACTGGGGTCTTGGAACACATTCCCCATGGATACCGGGGAACTACTGTAATGGACTAGAACAGTAGAATCAAATACAAAGATATATCTCAATTTTAAAACATATTGAGATTTTGTCAAGAAGCAATATATTTATCTATTTTGGCTCAGATTAATGGGAAAATGTCTCCATTTCCTAAGCATATACTTGTTAAACAGGTATGTTAAATTCCAGGATAAATCGTTCTGAGAAGTTAGTTTGATTTTTTGTTTATTATGTAGATGAGCTAAGAGTTGACTGGAGCTCTAGTATGGCCTCCCTATAACCCATTCAATTTTGAGGTGGATATAATGTGAGAAAATTGTCACTGTATGAAAGCACTTTGAAAAGGGAAATCAACATACATTTAAGGTAGCTAACAATATTAAGTAGTGAACTGCATCTTCCAAGTAAAAAGGTTTCATAAATATCAAAATGTGTTTCCTTAATTAGTCATAAAATTAATAGGGTTCTTAGGGCAACTGTAACATGCCTACAAGCCTGTTTACCTCTATGGGAGTCCCACAACGTGGACAGCTCTTTGAGTTCTTTGCTAGCCACTCCTCACTCTCCATCTCTTCCAGTGCCTTCTGAATCACCCTCTTATCATACCTCTGTTCCAAAAGCTTTTTATTGGCCTCATCTGCTTGCAGGTACTCATTTCGTAAGTCTATTAATTTCTCTAGAAAGTGAAATGGAAAATTAACTTTTATACAATTTTGCAATGGTAATTAAAAACCATTAAAAATGGCCATAACCTTTGACTACTCAGTAATGCTACCCCTGGGACTTTATCATAAGGAAACAATCCAAAATAAAGTCATATGCATGGAAATGCATACAACAGTGGCAAGCAAATTAAATGTCCAAGGGAATAACTATGTGTGAAAGAGCCATTTGATAACATAATATTCAGTTATTAAAAACTTATAATCAAGATGGCTACAACTCAATTAAAATATTCATTTCAGAATCCAGGAAAAAGAAACCATATTTATGTTATAACTAGGTAAAAGTTAAACATGCACAAATGACAAGGAACAAAAAGGAATCCTCCAGGAGGGGAGGAAAAAATGGCATAGATGATAGAGGATTTATTCATCTCTCCTGCAACCACCTCAAAATTGTGATGGAAACATGGAGCAAATAGCAAGCAGTTGCCTAGGATCCAGATGAACAGAAGCACTACAACTAGGGAGAGGAGTTAAGAAATCACCCTGCAATAGCAGAATGTAGGAGGGGACGAAGACATAAGGCTGCCCAGTCCTGAGCAGCTGAGTAGGGCAGAGTCTGTGGCAGCTGCAGCCACCACCTGAAGGGGCCGTGTCCATGAGTGGACTTTCGTTGTGACTGACTTGCTTACTCTGAGCACTAGTGCCCGATCAGCTGCTAGGGGAAAGGCACCGGGACTTTCAGGGGGACACTGAGTTGTCAGAGCGAGGGCCAGAGGCGATGCTTTCTCCAAGGCAGAAGAGCTGGCAGTATCCTTTGTTACTCTGTTGAGCCCTTCCCTCTCCCAGTGTGCAGACTCAGCACCACCACAGCTGAGACATCATCAGACTGGATAACTTGGACATTTCCAGAGGATTCCTTGAAACTGCGCCTCCCACAACTCGTGGCCCCACTCAAGCCACATCCAGTTGTGTCCTCAGGGAATCAGGTACTCCTTGCTGAGCCAACTCCAAGACCAACACAGGTAGAAGCTTGCCTCAGTTTCTGGCATGGTTTCTTGAGGCAAATATAAGCACAGCATCTGTGGACTGCTTGCTGAATCTTAACAGGTAGCCTCAGAGGGCCACAGGCTAAACTTGGCCTACAGCTGAATCCCTCTCAGGACTATGCCACTGGACACCTACTACACAAAGCCACACTAATACAACTGGGAGACACAGGAGCTTTGCTTAGTACATAGGAACTGGCACAGAAAGGCAGCCAAAATGAGAAGACAAAGAAACAGAAACCATATGAGAGGACAGAACAGAGATCCAGAAATAATGGAGTCAAGCAATCTAACAGATGCAGAGTTCAAAACACTGGTTATAAACATGCTCGATGAACTTAGGGGAAGTATAGATGAACTCAGAACTTTAACAAAGAGATAAAAAAACATAAAAATGGAAATGGAAATTGTAAAAGGGAACCAACCAGTCAGTAATGAAGAATATGTTATCTAAGATGAAGAGTCTATTAGAGGAATCAACAGAGTGGATAAAGAAGAGGATCGAATCATCAATACAGAGGATGGGGAAACCAAGGACACCCAATCAGAAGGGCAAGAAAATAAAGCCAAGACTACAATAAAAATTTAAGGAGCCTATGGGATAAAATTAAATGTAAAAACATAGGGGTACCTGAAAGCGAACAAGAAGTTAAAGAGCTATTTGAAGAAATAATGATGGAAAACTTCCCTAATCTGGTGAAAGAAATACACATACAAACCCAGAAAGCTCAGAGTCCCAAAAAAGATGAACCCAAAGAGGCCCACACCAAGGCACATAATTAAAATGCCAAAGGTTAAATACAAAAAGAGAATCTTAAAAGCAACAAGAGAAAAGCCATTATCTATAAGGGAGTTCCCATAATACTGGCAGCTGATTTCTCAAAAGAAACTACACAGGACAGAAGGGCTTGGCACAAAATATTTAACGTGATGAAAACCCAGGATCTACAACTAAGAATATTTTATCCAGCAAAGCTATCATTGAGGGTCGAAGGACAGATAAAGAGCTTCCCAGGAAAAAATAAGCTAAAGGAATTTTTCAACAGCAAGCCAGTATTACCGGAAATGTTGGAGGGACTTCTTCAATAAGAAAAAACATGTATCAAAACATGAATAAAAAATGGTAATAGCTACATTCCTATCAATAAGTACCTCAAACGGAAAAGAATTAAGTGCTCCAATCAAAAGATAGGGTGGCTGAATAGATAAGAAAACAAGACTCCTACATATGCTGCCTACAAGAGACTAACTTCAGATTAAAAGACACACACAGACTATAAAGAAGGAGATGGAAAAAGATATTGCACTGATGGACCTACAGGGTATTTGCACTGAATGAGATGTCAGATAGAGGAAGACAAATATCGCATGATTTCACATATATGTGGAATCTAAAGAACAAAATAACAACAAAAACGGAAACAAACTCATAGAAACAGAATATTTTGAGGGCTACTAGATGGGAAGGGGGTTGGAGGGGACAGTGAAAAAGGGCAAAGAGATTAGGAAGTACATACGGATAGTTACAAAATAGACATGGAGATACAAAGTGTAGCAAAATGAAAACAGTTAACAATGTGGTAATAAATATGGAAGGGGGAAGAGGGGCACTAGATTTAGTGGGGTGATTACTTTGTGAGTTAAAAATTGACTTAACTAAAAAACCCAAAGGTTGAAACAGATACCAATTTTCCACATTAATGACAAGGCCTACCAAATAAGCACCTTTGGCTTAAGGACAAAAACTAACTGTTTAATTCAGTATATAAAAAAAAAAAATTTAGTGAATAAAATTTACCACCCACAAGTACTGAAAAGTTACTCCTGCCAATTTTTCCCCTTGATACTCTTTAATCTGGTTTCTATTGCTTTATCATTTAACTCAAATGGAATAGGCAGCCATTCCCACAGCCTTTACTTACAGACAAAAGGCTTTTATTCACAATCTTATTACCTTAATTTTTCAGCATGACTAGAGACCTCTCCTACCGATGTTTTTGTCATTTTATTAGTTTACTTTCCTCATATTTAGAGCTCTGTCTCCATTTCAACGCAGTAAACATCTTCTGGCACAGAATCCTATCTGCACTCTTTCCTTATCCTGTGAATCCTTTCTTTGCATTGTATATTCCCAGGCTTTATCACCTCTGCCAAGATGTAGCAGACATGTATATTTTTATGCTGTCATTTTTATCCCTCTAATAATTCAAAACATTTTTGTGTTCCTAGACATCTTAAGGACAAAGATTATTGCTCTAATGTTCTCAAAATAATAAGCTAGTACTTCAAATATTTTATATGGTAATATTTAACATATGTAAAAATACAGATACAAATAAAGAGATGCCAAATTTTCCTGAAGCCCCCAGCTCACCTTTGATTTCTTCCTCAAATGCTGTGAAACACCTGAAATGTACTCTACCTTCTCAATGCTAAGGCTACAGAAATCTAAAAAATGACTTATATTATGCTGTGGTGAGTTCTCCAATCCATCTGCCCAGTCCCACCTACAAGACTCTACTCTAGGCAACTGAAAGTATCTATTCATTTTTCTCTTGGAGTACTTTCTTGGAGATAATGATACTCTGTTAACAGCAGCAATCAGTAACTAGAATAATAATGGGATTAACAGTTATCATTTTACATGTATGAGCCCATTGTTCTCAAATTATTTATGGTGAAGAACTAGTTTTTCTACCCTACTCTGTTGGGACAATCAAATAAATTATTAGAAAAATGAAAGTACAAAGACAAAAAATATAAGCCCTAATTTTTATTTGACTGACATTAAATTACTATGACATTGCTATAAAAGTTTCTAACCCTGACTCCCAATTTCTATATTTATCATGTCACAGACCAGTATAACAGCTTTGAGAAGAACTATGATAGTTCATTTCATCCTTACAATAATCCTATAAAGTAGCTATGATCATCATCTCTGTTATGAAAAAGACTTAAGTCACCAAACTCCAGTTAAATTGATGTCAAGGGCCTGATTGCTCAATCTTTATCTAGCTCAGAAATGGCAAACAGGTTTCACTTCCTGTGTCTACTTCAGGAGAGGGTGGCTTTCTGCAGCGCTGTGTTGAGGAAGATTTTGAAGCCTCTCTGGGCTCAATGAGAAAGCACCTGATGACTCATCAGACATATGTGCCACAGAAACAAGACCGACAACTATGCATTTGTCAACATGGGTTTCATTACATTATTTCATGTTCACAGATAAAAATTACTGTGCCATTCCTCCCTTGGAATGTTCTCCCCTCATATCTGCATGGCGTTTTTCCTTATGTCCTTCAAGTTTACTCAAACTACTTTACCAACAAGGCCTCTCCTGGTTTCCCAAATTCCCAAGTCCCTTCCCCTTCAAAACACTTCCTATTCTCTCCATTTTATTTATTTTTTCCTCCTTAGCACTAACCACCATCTCATACTCTTATTTTGTCTGTCTGTCTCCTCCATTAGAACGTAAATTCCATGAGGGCATTTGGTCCCTACCATATCCACACAAACTAGGACAGTAAATGACACAGAAATATCTGTTGAATGAACACCTTCAAATTGAAAAATTGAAGTGATAAATTGTTTCTTTCTTTTTTTGGGGGGATGTGGTGGGATCAGGGGTGGGGGGACTGAGTTTGTCTAGTTACCACTTACCTGCAGTCACCTTACATGGAGACACGCCATGGTAGGTCAATCTGCACAAGGTACAGAAGGCAAAATTGCAGCTGGAACAGATGCCCATAGTGCAGCCAGGCTCCTGCATGACAGGCAACTGGCAGCACGGGCGGGGGCAGTATACAACATCTGCCATCAGGTCCAAGGTAGACTGGAGAAGTAGCCGATCATAACGAGCAAATAACTCTGCTTCCACTAGTTCTTTGACCTGGAGGAACATATTTTAAGACACAGAGGTTTGATGATTTCCCAACCAGTTCTGATCCTGAGGAGATACTTAGGATGTAGGTGCAAACCAGACACACATAAATTAAGCCCCTCTACCTCACTTCAAAATCAAATCAAGTATAGCAAGTCTTTATCTTGACTGAGATGGTGTTTAATGGGTTTACATTTGTCAAAACTAAGCAAACCATACACTTTAAAAGGTAAATGCCTTAATAAATTTGATTAAAAAAAAAATTACACCAAGTAGGCTATCTTTATGTTAAAGTCTGTAAACAATTTGTTTAACCATCCTAAGGGATATCCCTTTCAGATCTCAAACTCACACAAGGACAGGTTAGTGATTCCCCAAGGTTGATCGCATCCTAGGAAACTGATACAAAGTAAACCACCAGAATTACTTCATACTTTTACAACATTCACCCCTGTCCAGGACTGCCCATCCTGAGGCCAACAAAAGCATTTGTTTGCTTAAATGGTAAAGTAAGCCTACAGCATTCTTGATAGATACATTGAAACAACTGTGGGCTGGCTCCAAGGCCTCAAATTGCCCTGATGAGCCTCATCAAGGAAGTTCCTGAAAAGATGACTCCCTTTGTGAAAGAGAATTAGGACGTAGCGGTCAGCAGAGTAAAGAGTTACCTGACCAGGAGTGGCCACCGAAGGGCACTTAGGTTCTGGGCAGTTGAGGCATTGAACTTGGCCATCTCTGATCTGGATTTCAAAGTAGTCCTTCAGACAGGCTTTGCAGTACACATGCCTGCACTCTAAGAAGTACATGCATTCACTACCCAGCTTCTCAGAGAAACAAATATTGCACAGGAACAATTTACTATTAAAGCATTTTATCTGCTGAGCTTGATCAAAGTCCAAGATTTCCTGGATCAGACTTGACAATGATTCCACATCCTGCACGGCTCTCTCATCCATAACCTCCTCTTGATCTACATCAGATCCAGCAGCACCTCCAAAATCTAGCTCTGTGTTGGCAGAGGCTTGAGCCGTCCTTCTCTGCACTTTTTTCTGAGAACCCATCTTGAGCTCAAAAGGAGAGACGATATTCAGGTACCCTAGGGTCTCTTCCTTAAGAAACTGCATCCACGCAAACAGGACCACACTGCCACGGTGTTCTTCCCACAGGTTGTCTAAGTGCTTGCAGAGAGCAGACAGCTAGGAGAAAACACATGAGGATGCTGGTGAGTTTGGAAAGACCATGATGCTATCAACTCATTTCCCCTGACATCTTTTTAACTTGTATGTTAGGCTCTCACACTTCCTAACATGATTTTTTACTGCTGTGAGAAACTATGCTGCAAAACAGCACCGATACTCTTATCAGAGCACTTCTTAAACTATTCAGCAACATGAACCATAGTAGAACACAAAGTCAAAAGCTAAAAGAAGTACCAGGAAAACAAGAGAAATGGCACAACTTCACAAGATGTAGAACCAGATTTATGTATGCACTGCCCAATGAGGGACTTTTTCTGTTCTTTAATTGTTCTTTGTGTTAGTACTGCTATATACCTCATGTAGGAGAAAGAGATCTAGCTCTAAAATGAATTATTTCTATTCCTTTGGAGTCCTCGCCCTGTAGGTACGCTATAATAATGGTTAGAAAAACAACAGTTTAAAATATCATTCGAGTTTTAAAATCAATTCTAACTTTCAGTCCTATCAAAAAGCCAGCTCATGTGAAAAGAAACATTAACAGGATCCAACCTCAGAGTCCTTGTTATCCAGATTTACAAGCTGGTTCTAACCGAGCAATTCGAGTTTACCCTAGATCCTGGTTAATGGAGGCAGGCAGACTGATATTGAACAGGACATGATTATAAGCCCTTGACATGGTCTGGTCACAGTTTCTAAGCTAAACAACTTAAATTTAAACTATTTCAACTTTTCCTCCTTATAAGTAGTCTAATTCAAACTGAATGACAAATATTAGAAATGTGAAATGTTTACAAGCTCAGGGATTAACATTAGCTTTTCTTTTTAGGTAAACATCAAAAAATAGGTCTTCTAGATGCAAATCCGCTTTGTAAATTTAAATAACAAGTGAACAAGGACCACGTTTTCTGTTCCTTGCTGCTCACTCAGCCCTAACAGATATGACCTTAAACACTTATTGACCAGTTCAAGATTGGAAACCAATGCTTTTCCACATGTCCATGAATATGCTCATAAGATCAACCACACTTTGAGAAACCTGCTGAAAGCTGTAAAATGAAATAAACACTAAAAGGGAAGCTTTGAGTTCTGCTTGAGCCACAAAATCCAATTAAGAACCCATTCTCGCCATCCTCTTTTCTTCTCCAGCCCCTTCTCAAAAGAGGCATCTGATATGCACATTGAGGAAAGGGGAACTAGAAAGAGGAAAAGAGCGAGAGAGCGAGAGAGCGAGCGAGAGACCGAGAGAGCGAGCAAGAGAGCGAGAGCGAGAGACCGAGAGAGAGAGAGAGAGAGAGAGAGAGAGAGAGAGAGAGAGAGAGAGAGAGTGTGTGTGTGTGTGTGTGTGTGTGTGAATAATGGAAAATACAAGAAAACTAAACCTATTTCCTTTCTATTTACCAACCCCAATTCAGTGAAAGACAGGTCCATGTGTCAACTTCCCTATCAACAGGTGAAATTCATAATGCCAGGCAATCAGGTATCAGCAAAAACAAGAATTGAACCAAAAAGTAGCATAAAATGTAAATTACAAGAACAAAAATTTATTTGATAGAGCATCCTACTGTAACTTTAGCTGTTTAACATAAAATAATGAACAACTCTCCTCTCCCTATTAAGTAGATTTTATTTGGCTGGAATCTGAAACTAGAACCACATCCCCAATTAATCTGTTCTTTTGTTGTACATGTTGTGTGTGTATGCACACACATGCATGGATGTAAATTATCAAGAGTTCTCAAGAAACGGGACTATAGATATCTAAATAATTCAGCCAACTATCAGTGATCTAAATGTCAAACAGCCTTGATATTCCTTGGCAAATAATCCACTGTCTTGCATGGACTGCCTCTGGCATAACTATTAGAATGTGAGGTAATATTCCCTTTTATTCCATGTGTATTACCTTTTTTTAAAGTTTAATTTTGTTTTTCAATCTCAATTTTAAGCTCAATTTTAAAAAAATTGAGCACTCTTATCTAAAAGCTTAGCCTATTGGGGAAGGGGGAGGCAGGGAATTGAAAACTACATGATCGAAAAGAAAAAACTGATGCGCTGTTCCTTAAGGTCAAGAACTCTGACAGCTTTTGTCTTAATATACATCAGCCTATCAATCTTCATCATGACTTCTAGAAAAGTAGCTGCTATTGATCCATTATCCCAGAACACTTTATATTAGCTTCAAGTTACATTTATGTCTCAATCAAGAGTTGAGGCTGTTACTAGAAAAGGACATATAACCTGGAGGACATGACAGTTCATAATATAAAGTCTCAAGCCTTCATGAGCTATCTACAAGAATCATACACACTTCTATTTGTGTGTAATTATATCTATGTGAGGCCAGTCAGCAATTAACATACAGATCTTTAAAAATAAAAGAACTTATGTTTACTTAGGAAGTTTGTTTATTCTAATTACATTAGCTCAATTTATTCCTCCAATTACAATTAAATCTTTCATTTAAGGAATGGATAAGAAACTAAGAAACAAAGAATAATACCAACATCTAAGGAAAATGATGAGGACCTTATAGTCTCCATCACAGTACAGATTAAATGGGAAAATAACAAGACAAGAAACAATATACTTGATTAAAAAATACTCCCACTGCAATTCATAATGATTAATCATAATTACTGCCATTCCTTTCTAAAATACCAAACATTTTCAATTCATTAACATTAGGATTCATGAAGGCAAGGGGAAAAATAACAATATCAAAGCCATTTGTTCTTCATGCACTAAATTTAAGATCAAGGCAGTCTTCAATTAAAGATGATTTTTTAAGTTTCTACAAATGGGTAGGAGAAATTAAGTTTTGGGTCTAACCTGAGTTGGTGACAGCCATTTGCCACTAAGTGTGAATGAAGGTGGGGAAGAGGATGGATAATCTGGTGGCAGTTCAAAGTTCAGCACAAGTGGAGGCAGAAAGCAAATGGTGTATTCAAAGCCACTATTCTGGAGACACTCATTTGAATTGCCTGAACCAAAAACAAAGATTAGAAAGGATCAGTTGGTCAGCACCTGAGTGAGTATCCATTATTGTTGAGCGGTGCTCAAGAAAGACTTAATGCTTTAGCTGAGGGGATAAAAACCTTCTCCAAAACACTTTCTATTCCCTAATTTTAACTTCGCAGCCACCACCTTTAAAAAAAAATCTTGTAAGTCCTTTAAAAATCTACTAAGCATGATGAAATTTATAATGAAGATACACAACTTATTCTTGCATACACTTTTAAGTACAATTCCTAACACTAATGAGCAAGTAATATTAAACATTTTCTTTTGTTGTTGTTTTACAGTAGATGAGTAAAGACACAATCTAGAGAAAAGGATGTTTATTTCTATCAAAGAACCATGACCTACTTAGACCACCATGAGCCAACTACCCATGAATCATAGTTGGGAGAATCTGTGCCAACACAATGATCTCAGGCTTGAGGGCAAGATACAGCACACAACACTCTCACAAAGCTCCATTTTAAATCATCACACTTAACTTCCTTTTCTCAATGCCTTTATAGTAGAAACATTTGAGAAAGTGTGCATCAAAGTCTTCTGTAAAGATCTATATCAAAAACAGCAGTTTTTTGTTTTGTTTTGTTTTTTCCTGAAGGAAAGGGTCACAGAGTAACAACACACGTCACATGTTTATGGTAGTTTAAATGATTCTGGAAACCAAACAGTATTAACAACGGCCATGGTACTTTAAAGCTTCCCAAGAGTTTTCATATACATTATTTCATTTTTCTCTTTTATCATCTATTTAACAGCCAATGACTCATGGCTGATAAACTGCTACTCAGAAGATTAAGAAGTATGGACTATGAAGAATAATATTCCAAATTCATTAGTCAAAAGTCGGAATCAAACTGAAAACTGTTTAATTCCCAGTCCAGTTTTCATTTAAAACAAAAACATGCATTAAATCTATAATAATATCATCACTAATGCCTATAAACATAAGGTGATAATTTAGGTTTCACTAAGAAATTGAGAATAACTTTTATTTAGAAAAAAATCTGTTTAAGAGAATATTATTAACTAACCGCTCACAAATATCTTGAAATTTTGTGGCACATCCAAATAGATCCTGGTTTCTCCACCTTGGACAGACTCTGCTTTTCTAAATTCATCTCCATTATAAATACTTGCCAGAGCCAGCAATTCATCCTCCTGAGCTTCTCGGTCTTCTGACGACATTTAATTTTCTGAGGATCTGAAGATAATCATTCAGATAAGTTAAGAATGGAAAAGACAGTTTGGAAAAGTCTAGTGGCACCAAGAAAAAACAAAGTTCCTCACGAACAAGTACAAAGTCAATCAATACTCTCACTTTTCTGCTAATCTAAAAAATGACAGGTATGTCAAATATTCCAGTAGTTGTGCAACAGCAGCAGCATTTTCCCAAAAAAGAATGATTGCAATGCTTCTAATTGCTGATTTTATCAGTTAATTATGAGTGATTAAAGGGAGAAAAACACTTTAAAATTTTTTTGAAAGGACAAATCACAAATTACTTCAGTTGTCCACTAAATCTAGCAGTGTCTTGCCCAGAAAAGGAGTCAAAGTATATTTGATATACTTTTTAAAAATAAATGAATTTTTTAAATCCACAGGAATCTCTAGGGCAAGTTTTCTCAATCTCAGCACTACTGACATTTTGGAACAAATCTTTGTTGTGAGAGGCTGTTTTGTGCAGTATAGGATGTGTAACAGCATTCCTGGTTTCAACCCATCAGATGCCAATAGTGTCCCTTTTCCTCAAAAGTTGTGACAATCAAAAATATCTTCAGACATAGTCGAATGGCCTGGGGGAGGGGAAAGGACCAAAACTGCTCCTAGGGGAGAATACCCTGTTCTAGAAAATGTTATGGGGACACACACTGTATAAGAGAGTTAAATAACTGAGGAAGCAACAAAAGAACATTAAAATTTTGAAATATCAGATTTTGTCAAACCAATTTTAAGATTTACCATTCTTTCTGGTAACACATATACATTATAATCAAAGTGTGAATCAATTCTTTTTAATCACAGCAACTGAAGATGCATCACAATTTCAGATAATTTAAATATGAAAAAATATGTAATGAGAATCTATAAAAATTACTTGACTATAATTGCATTTGCAAATACACTTCCTTTTGACTGAAATAGTTTTTTAAATTGAAATGTACAAAACTTAAAAGTTAGGACAAGATTTTTCACACTATAAAAGGTGACACTACAAAATTTAGACATTTAAAATTATTCCACTTTCGAAAATTAAGTTTTTCCAGTTGACAATGGTTCTGCTTAAGCTGCTTCCGTATCTAAGATACAGTGACATGTTTTATTTGAGGTCAGTTAGTACCTGTTAATGACAACCAGAAGAAAAATATATTAATATGACAGTCTATTTCAGTTCAGTCTGGAATTCACACAAATTCCATTTATTCTCCCAACAGTGGAGATGAGAAGCCAAGATGTGGAACTCATACTAGATATACTATAGAAATCCGGCCATCTGCAAAAAAAAAAAGAAAAAAAAAAAACAAAACACAAAAGGTGATGTTAGAAGCCTCTCCAAATTTAAATTCTGAATTCCTATTATCGCCACTTAAGTAAAACACATCTGAACACATGGTCTATCTTAATCTACAGCTACATATTACCCTCCTAGGACAGCTTAACTGAGCCACGTGGTAAAAGGGGCATTTGCATGTCCCCAACACTGAGAGGTTTTCTTATCTGTCTTCAGCTCCAGGAGCTGAGAAGAAACGTCAAGGTCATGAGAGGGCAGCAAGCACACCACATCCCAAACAAACATCTTCTTGGGTTTGTTTTTGTTTCTCCTTTCCTCTTCTGCTGCTTCTATTCCTTTATTTCCTAACCCCCTCCAGTTTTTCCTCTTACCTGCTAATGAATTAATTCTGCCAGGACACTCCATGTTAGGTTAATTTAAGCATGATAGCTGGATGGTAAGAAACAAAACAAAAAACCAAAGGACTCCCATGCATATATGCACACACAAACTTTTATGTTCTATTCTAAATGCTTTAGAGCCAGGCTTCTGAACTGAGAGTGAGGGAAAGAAAAAGGGGGACCCAGAGAAGGATTATGGAGAATCCTATGAACACCCTGAAATTACATGCAAAATTATTATATAATAAACCATAATTTTAAAACCAGAGTTCCAGGTATGTGACTCTTAAATAAGCTAAAAATAAAATTCAGATTCAATTTATATTTATTGAGCACCCACTATGTATTATTAGGTTCTTTCACATTAGCTTAATCTTAAACAGTTTTACCAGATGTAGTAC
Source organism: Eidolon dupreanum (assembly GCA_028627145.1). Classification (NCBI taxonomy): domain Eukaryota; kingdom Metazoa; phylum Chordata; class Mammalia; order Chiroptera; family Pteropodidae; genus Eidolon; species Eidolon dupreanum. The sequence goes on from CM053515.1 coordinate 23,272,802, forward strand.
CTGGTGATAACATAATTAAGCTTTCTGTTTCTTCTTGTTTAAACATTTATAATTGGGGTGAGAAATGAATTTATAATTTCTGGGTTTAGGTTAGTGTTCTCCATCTTGTCTGCACATTAGAATCACCTGAACAATTAAATCAGGTATCAGTAGCTATCCAAGTTGTCCAGATAACTCTAATGTGCTGCCAGGATAGAGCAGCTCTACTCCAAGCAGTATTTCCCATCAAGTTCTTCATGACCTACCCCAACAGACCTCAGCTTCTGAAACTGCCATGGGGGTCCCAGTTCCTTAATTCGGGTCGTTGACCTTCATTTCCCTCTGATTCTACCCACTCAGCCTTAAGTCCCAACTCCAAAACCCCTACTCTATGTAGAAATTTCTAATTAGACCTCATGTCTTTAAAAATCCAGCAAACTTTTTTAATGTAACTTTTCTAAGACACTGTCATATCCTACCATGCATTACAGTAGTTTATGAACTTGCATTTCCTCTCCTACCAGAATGCATTAATTAGTTCCTTAAGGGCCAGCATCAAATCTTTTGCATGTGTATTGTTCTCAGCATCTAGCAATAACCTGCATTAGACACTGGAAAAAATTAGAAGTGAACTGGGGTGAGATGCAGCATGCTGAAATGGAGTGTCAGAATCATAAGGTTCAGTAGCTGCTCAGTCACATCCAACCAGAAGCAGGAGGTTGGTTTGGTAATGACAATAACAAGAACAGTTAAGTTACACTTGGTGCACTCTTACCATGTGTAAGCCCTTTAAATGCATTAACGCCTGTTAGATTCCCACAACCCATGAAGCAAGTCCTACTATTTCCATTACACAGATTAGAAAAAAAGACATTTTAAGTCCTCTTCCGGCCCAAGGTCACACCGCTAATATATAACTAGATATTGATTCAGACTATCCTATTCCTGTAACACAGGAACGAATATAAACCCCAGCGCCATGAGACCAGAGAAAAGTCAAGTTTAACATTAGTTTTGGAAAGCCGGAAACCGCTACACCAGCGAGGGAAGCCCCTCCTCCGCCGGGTTTCCCTGCGGCCTGGAAAAATCCTACTCATTCTCCCAGGCCACACCTTGCGGACTCCAGCCCTGGGGTCAGCCCTGGCTCCGGGATCAGCACGCCCTCGCCAGGGTCTCCACCGCTCACCACCTGGCATGTTGAGTGTAGTCTGTGCGACTCACCTACAAACAGGGGGTAGGCCCAAGCCTAGCTACCTGCCCCAGCGCTAGGACACAGGGGGCGCTGGGCGGACCGGTGCGGTCCCAAAGGAGCGGGCTAGACCCTTCCCTTCCTCCTCTGAGCGCCCTGGGGAGTTTTAGCCGGGCCGGGATGGGGGCTCCCCGTCCCAGGTTTGGGGGGTTGAGGCCCACTGGGCAGTCCCGGCCCGGCCGCACTCGCTGACTCGTGCGAGCGCGGTCCCCACAGAACCTTCCGGCTGCCCCACTGTGCTGGGCCGGAAAGTTCCGCCCTCCACCCTAGCCCCGGGTCCCCTCACCGCCACTCGCGAGCCCTGCTCCCAGACGCCCGACTCAACCTGCGCACCGCCTCTTCCGTCTTAGGACCTGTCAGCTGAACTAGACAAATCCGGCTTCGGCGGCCCCGGCTTTGCGCAGCCGCCGTGTCCGCCCCGGCCTCTCGGCGGCCCCCTGCAGGCCAAAGGCAGTGCTACAGGCGAGACCACAGTCACCGCCCCCACCGTCCGGCAAATTTAAATACTCTGCCTCTGGAAAAGTTGATACAAATGCAGATATGAGACCGCGGGCCCGGGGTCTCCATTCTGTAGTCCTGGAATAGGGCCTAGGATTTAGAATTATTGCCAGTCCCCAGAGGAGATCGCGAGGCAGCGGTCTACCTGGGGCATACACACTCCGCCAACAGTCTCAGACCTGCTCCTCCAGGTAGACTTAAACAAGCCTCCTCTCCCTCCCGCGAACCCAACTACCTTCTTAAAAATGTTACCCATCTTTGCGGGCGCCTCCACGATGAAAACATTCACTGTTCATATTATAACAGTAATAACTACCACATTTGCTGAGCAGTTAGGATGTTTCAAGCACTGTGCTAAGTGCTTTATGTACACTGACTTTTTATTGTCACTGTAACATTATGATTTAGGTACTATTTGTTATTCCCACTTTATAAATGAGGAAATTAAAACTCAAGTTCAAATCTATGGCCATGCTATCCTGAAAAAACGGGATCCCATCTGATCTTGGAAGCTAAGCAGGGTCGGGCCTGGTTAGTACTTGGATGGGAGACCACCTAGGAAGACCAGGTGCTGTAGGCATAAATAATAATAATAAATAAAAATTTAAAAAAATAAGAAAAATTTAAAACTAAGGGATTGTAAGCTGACAAGGTCATTACAATCTGTGAGGTCAACCAAAAAATAAAAAATAAATTAAAAAAAAAAACTTAGGTTTAAGAACTGATCGAAAGATACATGATTATTAAGAGGCTGAGCAAAAATTAAAATTATGTTCCCTATCTCATGACATATACAAAAAGTAACTCAAAATGGAACAGAGACCTAAATGTAGAGCTAAAACTACAAAACTCCTAGAAGAAAATGTAGGCATAAATATTTGTGAACTTGTATTAGGCAATAGTTTCTTAGATATGACACCAAAAGCACAAGCAACAAAAGAAAAAATAGATAAATTAGATTCATCAAAATTATAAACTTTTATGCTTCAATAAAACACTATCGAGACAGTGAAAAGACAAACCATAGGAGAAAATATTTGCAAATCATATGTCTAATAAAGGTCTAACATACAAATATATAAAAAACTATAACTCAACAATAAAAAGACAACTCAATTTAAAATGGGCATAGGGTCTGAACAGATATTTCTCCAAAGATGATATACGAATGGTCAGTAAGGACATGAAAAAGATGCTCAGCATCATCAGTCATCAGGGAAATGCAAGTTATAGCTATAAGGATGGCTATAATAGAAAGACAGGTAATAACAAGTGTTGGTGAGGATGTGGAAAAATTGAAACCGTCATACACTGCTGGTGTGAATGTAAAAATGGCACAGCTGCTTTGGGAAACAGTCTGACAGTACCTCAAAAAGTTAAACAGAGTTATAATAAGATCCAGCAATTCTACTCCCAGGTGTATACCTAAGAAAGTTGAAAACATGTTTACAACAAAACTTGTATACAAATGTCCAATTACATCTGTACATATTTGCATATATTTATCTGTACATAGTGTACACAATTGTGGCAGTATACACAATAGCCAAAAGGTAGAAACAACTCAAATATCCATCAGTGGATAATTGGATAGACAAAATGTAGTATAACCATACAATGGAATATTATTCAGCTATAAAAAAAGAAAGGAGTACTGATACATGCTACAACATAGATGAACCTTGAAAACATTATATTAAATGAAAGAAGTCAGATACAATAGGCCACATACTGTATGACTCATTTACAGAAAAATGTCCAGAATAGGCAGATCCATAGGACAGAAAAGTACAGTAGTGGTTGCCAGGGGCTGAGGCAAGAAGAAATGGGAAGTGACTGCTAATGAGGATAGGGTTTCTGTGCAGGATGAAAATATTGTGAAATTGGTGATGATGGTTGTGCAACTTTGTGAATATACTAGAAGCCACTATATTGTATACTTTTAAAGGGTGAATTTTATGTGAATTATATCAATTGTTTAGGTGCAAAGCACTGTTCTCAGCACTTACGTGGAATACTGAAATGTTGGAGTAGTCCTGGGAACCATTAAACTAATGTGCCCCTAACGATCTAACAAGCTCCTGTGTCCTCATCATATACTTCTCCAGAAAAGCAACTCACAGAGCTAGGCCTCAAACCTTAACATACAGGATTCTAAAGATCTTAACCACCACTACCTTCCAGATAAGATTGGCTTCAAGGGCTAGCCACCTGTGTGGCCACAGTGCCTGTGCTCAGGAGGGCCTCAGGCTTAGAAGGGCCCTGCTCTTGGTCTAACACTCTGCTATGGCCATCTTGAAATTCTTAATTTTCAAACAAGAGACTCTGAATTTTCATTTTGCACTGGGCTCCACAAATTATGTTGCTGGTCCTGTAACCAAGAGAGAAGAAAGACCAAGTGGGTAAATTGGGGCACTGGAGAGGCTTACTTAGCTATCACAGAGGGAAAACTTTTGAAATGCAAATAATCACTTGTTTTCTGTACTGTAATCTTGACTATCACAGAGCAGAAAACTAACTACCCCTCTAATAAATACCAAAAGGAGAAACACACTCTTAAAAAATGCGAAGGAAGAAGACTCTCTAAAGCCATTCACTATTGTCATTATTCATTTTTAGCCAAAGGAAATTAAACCAAGAGCAAAACGCATGCAACCCTACCTCAGAGTGCTCAGAGGTAAGATCATGAATCCTGCCAGAGACCTCCTGGATGCAAAAAATGAGGGGACCTAAGAACCAGCTCAGAAAATTCTCACAAAGTCAGAGCAGGAGGTAAATTGTGACATCACGTCATGACCTCATGTCAGAGGTCTCAGGATAGAAAGAATAGAAGAGAGAATTTCAAAGCAGTGTTAATAATCTGGATGAATATCTAAAGCAAACTAAATAGAGTCCAGTTTTGAGGTTGGTATTGGATAAAGAGAGTTTTCTAATAAATTTTGTTATTAGACTCCATAAAATAAGTTCGTCTTTGGTTTCATATGCTCAGTCATTTAAATTGAGCTTTCTCTGTGTGCCTAGCTCTCTACTGTGTTAAGCAATTCACATGCATTATCTCATTTAAACACCTAGGAACCCAAGAGTGAGGTAATTTTGTCTCCCTATTTTACAGGTGAAGAAATTGAGGCACTAAGGGGTGAAGTGATTTGATCAGTGCCATACAGTGGCAATGTACAGGATTAGGACCAATTCCTTGTCAGTCTAATCCTCTCCTGTAGCATAAGAGAATTGGAATTTTTTGTAACAATACAGATAGAACAAAATAGTTCTGGCCTTAAGAATTGAAACAGAAGATACCAGGGAAGTTAGGGTTAGAGTTTATGACATAGTGATAGGTGAGAAGGAGAATATAGAAAAAAAGATCCAACTTGGTACCTTAGGGACACTAGATGATGGAGTCTAAGGTTAGGAAAGGATGGAGGTGTGTGACCTAGACCAGAGGTCAAGACCCAAGCCATTGGGTAGAGAAGCAAGAGTTAGTCACAGGATATATCTGGTACTGTGAGGGGCTAGCGGCCTTCCATCAATGTCTGTACTTGTTCCCACATGCCAAGAAGAGACACCCTCCTTTTTAATGGCTATCATTCACAAGCATCCCTGAAACAAGTCTTGACACACAGAAGACCATCAGTGTGGAAGGGAAAACTCTGAGGAGGACTGGACAGTGGTGAGCCCTACCCCAGTACAGAAGTATCACTGACTTCCTGCTGGTCTCTGGTATTTACGTATTTGCTTACCCTGTAGATCTTAAAAATTTCACTATTATTACATGGAAATATAAAAAATTGCTTATTGTTTAAAACACGAGCTTCCTCCATTAAAATATTTGGGAGCAACTACACTAAAAGTACTGATAAGTGACTAACAATCAGAGTGCTACTCATGTCCCAGGCCCTGCTCTAAATGCTGTGTATTGACTACACTAAACCTAACAGCAGCCCTGTAACATCGTTACTATCATCATCCCTATTTTAAAGCTGAGACTGATCACAGAGAAATTAAGTGACTTGTCACTGGCACACAGATAGTAAATTACCAAGCCAAGCTTTGAACCCAGGCAATTGGAGTCTTGAGTCCACATTGTTAACCCCAAAGCTATGCTTAAATCAAATTAATACCTTGCTCAAGGAAAGTGTTACTGGGGTCTATGAGGAGAAATAACCAGGTCATCTTTGTGACCAGCTTCCTAGTCAGCACAGTTTAAACAGTACCTCAGGTCACCCTAGAGCTATAAAAAAATAGATTCCTAAAAAGGCTTGAGGTGGCTGACAATTTGAAGTGTTTTCTGAACTTCTGATGCAAGCAAAATTTGATTTACAATAATAGACACAGAATGATCATGTTTATACTTGCAACCTGGCATTTTATTATTATTCTCCTGAATAACAGTGAAGAGTTTTGTAACCCCAAGGTAACATGGCTCTGTAAGAAGGAAAGAAAGGTGAAATTTAGCAGCAGCTGCCATCATAAATCAGTGCGCCACTGCTTCTCTTGGAGCTCCAGGCTCAACTCCTGGCTGTCATAAACTTATAAAGGGAAGCCTCATGAGAATTTATGTAAGAGAGGAAGACTCATTCGCCTTCCTGCAGGAACCTTTCTGAAGCAAGGTGAAAATTAGGCTGATTAGACTATGTGAAGAAAGAAAACCGAACCAACGGTTGAGAGGAAGGGAAAATGTGGGTCAACTTCAGCTATTTCCCTTGTAAAAAAAAAAATGACCTTATAAATACAGAAGAATATGCTGAATTCCACCAAATAAATGAGTAACTGAATGACCGAATAAATTTATAAATGAGCGCGATCCAGGCTTCCTCCAAGGTGGTTCTTATAGTATGAGAACAGTTCGATCCTGGATCACCCAGAAATTCTGAACACATAACAAGGCCAATCAACAGTCAGCTTCTGAATATTCATGCACAGATGATGCTCCCAGTCAATATGTTTGAATTTTGTGTTTACTGATAGATGTTAAAATTCACTGTGCAAACCAAAAAAAAAAAGAAACCAGAAAAACAGAAACTTATATTGGGAGTATAATACATTACTTTTGGATAGGGCTGCCAGATAAAAATACTTATACCAAAAAAATTTTCATGGTTTATCTAATTCAAATTTAAATGGGGGCCTTGTATTTTTATTTGCTAAATTTGGCAACCTATTTCTGGGCTAATAACCCTCTGTAGAAGAGAGGGGTAAGGATAGTATCTGGGGGCCATGACCACACTCTGGAGTCAGACACAAGGAAAACCAAAGGAGGAATCAAAGAAGCAGACAGATGAGTCTGTAGAAATACGGAGGGAGAACCAAGTGTGTATGGAGCTTCTTCTGAGCAGTGGAACAGTCCTGAGGAGAGAGAGGTTGGCAACTGGGAGGACACTAGTAAGAAAGGCTGTAGAGTTTGGCCTTACAAAATTGCTGGTGCTTCTAAGAAGTTCTAAATCAGTGGTTCTCCGTGAGGTTGGGGTGGATGGAGATGGGCTCCATGTTGAAATGACCTATAGCGTATCAGAATTGAAACCTGGATGCTGGAAGTAGCCTACTTCCCCACTTTGGGTTGAAAAGGGAAACAATATATGTGCAACCCTCATCAACTCAGAATTTACGTGGTCTGTTTGGGGGCTATAAATTATAAACTTCCTTGCATTTTTTCTCAAAACCATGAAGGAAATCCCTGGTTTATAATACATTGGAAAGTCCTTATCTTCAATCTACTTCCTTGCTGTTGTCTAGCACACCTCCTCCATGATTCCCTCAATCTTCAGCAATTCCCCTCTCCCATCTACTTCTCCTTTTATTACAGATCAATTAGACCTCTCTTTCTAGCAAAAAGGTCCAATCGACTTCTCCAACCCTGTCCCAAATGATATGAAAAATGAAGCCTTTTCAAAAGAGGGGAAATGGAACTGGCCATTATAAAATTATCTCAGGCAGGCTGGGGAACGGAAAAGTATGAAGACTCTTGCCCTGTCCCTGGTATTTTGAAAAAACCTTTCAAGTGATCCTGAGATCTGGCCTCCTTCATGCCTTAACCCAGACACAAAGCCTTTTTATTTCTTGAAAAGTCCTATTTATTAGCAAATCTTTCCCTAAAAAGTGCATTTTTCTTTCTACACTGGTTCCAGAAAAAGGTGCCATTGTGTGGGAGTAGATATCTGTCGTCTGTCCCTACAAAGACCACAAATGCTATGCCACCAGCAGGTGATCCTGAAGATTTACTTGAGTTTCCCAGTCAAGATTCCTGGCTAGACCGGCTATAACTTCAACAAGATCTTGCTAAAACTAAAGATAAAAGAGGCAGATTTAGGAGGTCCAATCACCTTCCCAGCTGGAACGATCTTGAGGATGAAGCTTCTGAGTGTCATCGGAGCTGCCTTGGTACCAACTATGGCAGCTGCCGGGCAAATTCATGAGGAGCCCTGGAGGTGGGCATGATGTTAGCCTTCCAGCGGGGCTGTGAGTCCCTCACAGGTCCAGGTCCCTCCCTGCTGGTCTGACCTCTCACGGTTCCTCAGGATTTTAGGTGCTTTGAAAAGACCCTCTGACTCCCTACCCTTCCCACTTCACCCTATCTTCCTTAGGGTAAAGGACCCAAGTATGGACACTCTCAGTGTTGGTGGTAAGCAAGCACTCCAAACACCAATCCCAATTCTGCTTTTAAAGTTTCAGACTTGAGGGTGGCTGTCCTCAGCTCTTTCAAACCTATTTCAGAGTACTTCTGCTCCTTCAAACCTATTTTCAAAACTTAGGGTGATGAAGGCTTTCTAGACAAACTTCAGTGACATGACAGCTCCATTTACCCCCTGACAGGTAGCTACCAATAATCAACTGACCCCTGCAGCCAGAGGGAGAGAAAAATTATTAAAGGGGACCCCATTCCCAGAGATAACCAAAAGGTCTGAGGCCCTGTTGGCTGGCTTTGGATTCTTAAAAGAGTTCTCTTAGCTTCACGCCCCCATGGGAGTAAAACAAACAAACAACAATGAAACCACCTGTGAAACCCGAATTCAAACTCTCTCATGAACTGGGAGTCCATTTTTTACATCCATGGTCCCAGTCAAGGCAACACACACACACACACATACAGCATGCACATATATAACAATGTTCTTTCAAGAATGTAAATGTTAACACCTGTAAAATCATTAATTCCTTCTTCCTTCTGTGGTCATTGGTTTCCCATTGAGAGGCATAACTGTCATCGTGTGTAGCTTCTCACTTTGTGTTCTAAGCAGCACGGGTCTGGAGCTGTGGATATTTGTGAACTCAGGGCACCCACCTCCCTGCCTCTGTGCCCTTTTCTCTGCCTTTGGCCACCAGATGGCATTCTGGAGAAATTCTCAGCACCAGAGTTTTCTGCACCAAGTCTCTCCTGCATTACTCCCCACTGGGCTTCCTCTGTTTCTCTTTTCTGTTCCCTCACAATCTATTTTCCAGAGTACAACCAGAGAGGCTATCTGGAGGGCAAATCTTGTGATCTTGGGTAACTTACCTAATCTTCTTGGGTAAGTTACCTAATCCTCTATGTTCCGATAGCATGGTTGTGAGGGTGGCTTGAGGCGATGTAGGTTGTTGAAACACAGGGAGCCTTGGGAAATGAGGTTTTCTGGACACAGAGGCAGGGACAAAAGTGGAGGGACAAATGCAAGACCATCTTCACCATTTGCACGTGAGCCCTAAGACCTGGAAAATAATATCAAGTAAAAGAATAGTCCTCCATATTGAGAGTCTTCTCTGTACCAGCGCTGTGCTGAGACCTTACATGTGTCATCTCATTGAATCCTTACCAGACTCATGAAATGGGTCACAGTCACTCTCTAGAAAAGTGAGGAAACTGAGGCCCAGAGAGGTTACGTGACTTGTGCAATGTCTCCAAGCTAGTGTTTCATCTACGTTCAGAATCATGCTGTAGGAAATGGCTCCATGCTGTGGTTCAACCGGCTTCAGTAAGATGGTTGGGAAACCTCCATAAGCGGAAAATGGGGTGAAATGAGAGGATATGGGAAAGAAAAGAGAGGGGAAGGGAGGGAGCACAGATGGGGCTTAGCCCAGGGAGGTCCCTCCCACCCCCATCCTAATGGCCACAGGACAACAAGCCCTGATTAGGGTCACTTGTGTCCCAACAGGGCACCTCCAGCTTCAAGGATTCAGCTGCAAAAGCCCATCCAGAGAAAGCTGGCCCTTAATTCTCACCACTTTGAATGCTTTACAAACCTCTGTACTGAACCTTGAGGTAGGAGGTAAGCCTGGGAGAAGGCTGGGGTTAGCAAACTGAGGAGAGAACTGAGAAGCAACAGGTTACCTCAAAGGCCGCCCAAACATACTGCCCGTTTGCATCCTTCCTGGGCCTTGCTTCTGCTAAAAGGGGAATGGGAGAGAGCACACCTTAAAACATCCAGAAGGAGTGTTACAGGGGCCAGCAAGGGAGTTATTGTTCAGGGGACTCTGTCATAAACAGCAGTGGGGAAAGAAGAATTAGAGGAAGGGAGGGAAAAGGAGAGGAAGGTGTGGGAGAGGGAAAAGTATAAAACCTCTGAGACACAGGAGTGGGAGGCTGGGGGATTCCCCAGACAGGGGCTCAGGCTGGACCAGATGCAGAGAACAATGGGCCTCTCAAGGCTGGAAAGCCGAAAGGGAAGAGGGAGGGAAGTCACACAGTCAGGCCAGGGAGGTCCTGGTGCTTCAGGAGCCAAGGCCATGGGCACCCCCATGGGTCCGTGTGGGCAGGGACTGCCCCAGGGCCAGTGGAAGAGCCAGAGGCATCCACAAGTTTGGGAAGAGCTGTGCAGATCGTAACACTGCTAACAATAACGTCATTGCCTGTGACTCTGGGCCAGCCCTTCGCTCATCATTTCATTTCTGCTGAGAGGGCTACTATTCTTATTCCCATTCACACTCCATAAAGGAGGTGGTGGAGACACAGAGAGGCTCAGTGACTTGTCCCACATGACCCAGCTGGTAAGCTGCAGAGTCATAATTTGAACCCAAGCAGTTTGGCTCTGATGGCTACTTTCTTAATTACAGCTGCTTCCCATGAGACAAAAATGGGTGATCAGGACAGAGTCAAGATTCAAAGTAGATGAGTACAGGAAAAAGATCAGAATGGGAGAGGAATAATGCGGAAACACTGGAAACAGAGCATGACTTGCTCAGGAGTGGCCTCGGGCCTGTACAACAAGCAAGGGCTCAGGCTCTCTGCTCACTTGGCCACACAGGGGCTCCATTTCCCTCAGCAGCCACCTTGCTGCGTGGACAACACCTTCCCCATCTGGCCTGTCCCTGGAGCCCCAGCTTCATCCTCCTCAGCAGCAGGCCACTAGGCTTCACAGGAAATGCTCTCTCCCTAATTGGCATTGAAACTCACAGCCCTCCCTTTTCCTGTAGGTGGGGTTTCCATAGGAAAAAGCTGCTTCTCTGTTTCTGCAGCCACCAACTGTTTGGAAGTCAGATCCCCACATCCTGCTCTACTGGGTCAAGTCCCTCTTGGACCGGCTCTTGTCCATCATTGGCTGGAGTGGACCGACGGGTGTCCCTGTGCAGGGTCTGCCCTGGCAATCTTACTTCACCAATACTGGGACCTCTCAGATCTCTTCAGATGAAGATGGCTTTGCCTGGGAATCCTGCTAGTTCCATCATTATCTAATTATGGGACAAGGCTGTACCAGCAGGTCTGGGGGCAGGAGAACAGGGCTAATCAAGCCCCCCAGGAAACATTGGAGGACTGCCCAGCCTTCGAAGAACTCTAGCAGTTTCTGAATCTCACCCATTCTGGCGGTAAGCATGATGCAACCTCTGCAACTTCTGCTGGGGCTTCTGGGGGTAGGTGGCTACATGTTCCTTTCAGGGGATTGTCAGGAGGTGGCCACTCTCACTGTGAATTACCAAGTGTTGGAGGAAGTGCCATCTGGCACGGTGATAGGGAAGCTGTCCCAGGAACTGGGCTGGGAGGAGAGGACTGGGCAAGCAGAGGCTGCCTTCCAGGTCTTGCAGCTGCCTCAGGCGCTCCCCATCCAGGTGGACTCTGAGGATGGCCTGCTCAGCACAGGGAGGCGCCTGGACCGAGAGCAGCTTTGTCGGCACCGGGACCCCTGCCTGGTTTCCTTTGACGTGCTTGCCACAGGGGATCTGGCTCTGATCCACGTAGAGATCCAGGTGCTGGACATCAACGACCACCAGCCACAGTTTCCTAAAGGCGAGCAGGAGCTGGAAATCTCCGAGAGTGCCTCTCTGCGCACCCGGATCCCCCTGGACAGAGCTCTCGACCCGGACACTGGCCCCAACACCCTGCATTCTTACTCCCTGTCTCCCAGTGAGCACTTCGCCCTGGATGTCATCGTGGGGCCCGATGAAACCAAACATGCGGAACTCGTGGTGGTGAAGGAGCTGGACCGGGAAATCCACTCGTTTTTTGATCTGGTGTTAACTGCCTATGACAGTGGGAACCCTCCCAAGTCAGGCACCAGCTTGATCAAAGTCAACGTCCTAGACTCCAACGACAACAGCCCCGTGTTTGCTGAGAGCTCATTGGCCCTAGAAATCCAAGAAGATGCTGCCCCTGGTACTCTCCTCATAAACTTGACTGCCACAGACCCTGACCAAGGCCCCAATGGGGAGGTGGAGTTCTTCCTCAGTAAGCACGTGCCTCCAGAGGTGCTGGACACCTTCAGCATTGATGCCAAAACGGGTCAGGTGATTCTGCGTCAACCCCTAGACTATGAGAAGAATCCTGCCTATGAAGTAGATGTCCAGGCAAGAGACCTGGGTCCCAATCCCATCCCAGCACATTGCAAAGTTCTTATCAAGGTTCTGGATGTCAATGACAATGCCCCAAGCATCCACATCACATGGGCCTCCCAGCCATCGCTGGTGTCAGAAGCTCTTCCCAAGGACAGTTTCATTGCTCTCGTTGTGGCGAATGACTTAGACTCAGGAAACAATGGTCTGGTCCACTGTTGGCTGAGCCAAGAGCTGGGCCACTTCAGGCTGAAAAGGACCAATGGCAACACATACATGCTGCTAACCAATGCCACGCTGGACAGAGAGCAATGGCCCAAATATACCCTCACTCTGCTGGCCCAAGACCAAGGACCCCAGCCCTTATCAGCCAAGGAACAGCTCAGCATTCAGATCAGTGATGCCAATGACAACGCACCTGTGTTTGAGAAGAGCAGGTATGAGGTCTCCACTAGGGAAAACAACTTACCCTCTCTTCACCTCATTACCATCAGGGCTCATGATGCAGACTTGGGTGTTAATGGACAAATCTCATACCGCATCCAGGACTCCCCAGTTTCTTATTTGGTAGCTATTGACTCGGACACAGGAGAAGTCACTGCTCAGAGGTCACTGGACTATGAACAGATGGCTGGCTTTGAGTTCCAGGTGATTGCAGAGGACAAGGGGCAGCCCCAGCTCACTTCTAGCATCTCTGTGTGGGTCAGCCTCCTGGATGCCAATGATAATGCCCCAGAGGTGATTTATCCCATACTCAACGATGGAAAAGTCAGCCTCTCAGTGCTTGTAAATGCTTCCACAGGCCACTTTCTGGTGCCCATTGAAACTCCCAATGGCTTGGGTCCAGCGGGCACTGACATACCACAAGTGGCCACCCACATCTCTCAGCCATTCCTTTTGGTGACTTTTGTAGCAAGAGACGCAGACTCAGGGGCAAATGGAGAGGTTCTCTACAGCATTCGGCGTGGGAATGAAGCCCGCCTCTTTGTCCTCAGCCCCCACCTAGGTCAGTTGTTCATCAACATCACAAATGCCAGCAGCCTCATTGGGAGTGAGTGGGAGCTGGAGATAGTGGTAGAGGACCGTGGCAGCCCTTCCTTGCATACCCGAGCCCTGTTGAGGGTTTTATTCGTCACCAGCGTGGACCACTTGAGGGACTCAGCACATGAGCGTGGGGCCCTGAGCACCTCGGTGCTGACAGTGATTTGTCTGGTTGTCCTGCTGGCCATCTTTGGGTTGATCTTGGCTCTGATCATGTCTATCTGTTGGACAGAGAAGAAGGACAATAGGGCCTACAACTGTCGGGAGGCTGAGTCCACCTACCGCCACCAGCCCAAGAGGCCCCAGAAACAAATTCAGAAGGCAGACATCCACCTTGTGCCTGTGCTCAGGGGCCAGGCAAATGAGCCCAGTGAAGTTGGGCAGCCTCCCAAGGATGTGGGCAAGGAAGCGATGATGGAAGCAGGTTGGGATTCCTGCCTGCAGGCCCCCTTTCACCTCACACCGACCCTGTACAGGACCCTGCGGAACCAAGGCAACCAGGGAGTGCTGGCCGAGAGCCCAGAGGTGCTGCAGGAAACTGTCAACCTCCTTTTCAACCATCCCAGGCAGAGGAACGCCTCCCGGGAGAACCTGAACCTTCCTGAGCCCCAGCCTGCTTTGGGCCAGCCCCGCTCAAGGCCCCTGAAAGTTACAGGCAGTCCCATATGGAGGCTGCCCGGAGACCAGGACAACGAGGAGGCCCCGCTGAGCCCACCGGCCTCCTCAGCAACTCTGAGACGGCAGCGGAATCTCAATGGCAAATTGGCCCCTGAGAAAGAGTCAGGCCCCCGTCAGATTCTGCGGAGCCTGGTCCGGCTGTCTGTGGCTGCCTTTGCAGAGAGGAACCCTGTGGAGGAGCTCACTGTGGATTCTCCTCCTGTTCAGGTACCTCGTCGTGAGCAGCTCTTGCTCTGGTCACCCCTAGACCACTATCAACAGCATCAAACACTCCCTTTCACCTCACCAATCCTCACTTTCATTCCTTAGGCTCACTGGGCACTTTATGCTACATTAAGTACAGTGGTTCAGGGCATAGTTAGGGGTCAATGGAATTTAGCTGTGTGACCCTGGACAAATTATTTGCTATCTCAGAGCCTTAGTTTTCCCATCTTTAAAATAGGAATGATGGTAAGAGCACCTGTCTTGCAGAGTTGTCCTGAGGATTTGACGAGTTAATTCCTATAAAGTACTTACTCAGGAAGCCTGGCGCAACTAGACACAAGACAAAGGTAGTGATTAAGAATATAACCTTTGGTCTACAGCCAAGCCACCCTGAACATGCCTGATCTTGTCTGATTTCAGAAGCTAGGCTGGGTTGGGCCTGGTTAGTACTTGGATGGGAGAACACCTAGGAAGACCAGGTGCTGTAAGCAGGGGGAGAGGGGAAAGAGAATATAAGCTTTGAAGAAAGGCTGCCTGGGTTTGAATCCTGACTCCACCTCTTCCTAGCTGTGAACCGTAGGGAAGTTCCTTGGCTTCTCTGTGGAAGATGTCCATGTTAACAGCACCCATCTCCTAAGTCTGCTTGAAGATGAAATGAGAGCACTTAAAGCCTCTAGAATAGTGTCTGGCACATAGACAGCATTCAGCAAATGACTATAACTTCTGCAAAGCTCTTCACTATCTCCACCTGGGCAACCTCCTTATGAAGCAGGCTGACACAGGCATCATTGCTCCCAGGGTCAAGAGCTGCATTTGACTTGCTTGAAACCCTAGAGCCTGTTGGCTGTATCTACAGGATGAGGCAGTGGAAAGAACATTAGAACTTGGGAGTTAGGCAGATCTGGGTTCAAATTTCCACACAGCCGCAAGGAGCTGGGCAACCTTGGGCAAGTCCTTTAACATCAGAGCCTCATTTTCTTTATCTATAAAATGGGGATTATGATGCCAGTGTAACCTGTTGTCTATCTCCCAGGGGTTTGAAGATTAAATGGGATGATGAATGGCAAAGTGTCTAGAGACCCAGGATTTACTAGACACAAGTGAGAAACATTTTCATGCCCATATCCACTCCTCTGCACCTCAGACAATTTTCCCTATGCCAGGCTGCCCATTGAAGTCGCACTTCTTTTGGGCCAGGCCATCAGCTGAGGTCTCCTATGGAGCAAGGACACAGCTTCCTTCTCCCACCTCTCCCCAGGAAGGTACCTGGAGAGGCTGCAGCTGCCTTCTTAGGAATCTTGCCCTGGGCTCTATGCAGCCCCAGAGGTTGCCCAGAGCCATTCATTCATTCATTCATTCACTCATCAAATGCTTATTGGATGAGCTCTTTGTGCCAAACACTGTGCTGGTTGTTGGTAAACAGAGACAGCAGAGAGCAGGCATTGTACGTGACTCCACTGGGGTGATGGAAAGAAGTGTGGCCATTTGGGATCAACTTGCGGGTAAGAGGCAGCTTGCCTAATGCTCATGTCTTTCTAGCAGCACAGTGCCACAATGGAGTTGGATCCAAGTTCAAATTCCAGCCCTACCACTAATTGCTGTGAGCCTCAGGTTCCACATCTGCAAAATGGGTGTTACAATATCTCTTCCCTTGGGTTATTATAAAAATTGAATGTGAGTTATTAAGTGTTTATCATAAGCTTTATTAATAAGTGATTTATATACTTTTACTCATTTAATCCTTATAACCACAACCACCATATGACCTGGGTCTCATTATTATTCCCTTTTTTACTGCTGAGGAAACTGAGGCTCAGAATGCTTAATTCCTCAAAGCTTCACAGATAGGAACTGGTACAAGTGCAGATATAGGATTTGAACCCAAGTCCAGCTGACTCCAGAGTCTGGGCTCTAACTGTGAAGTGACCCTGAATGACAGCACTCAGCTCAGGGAATGAGACTTAGGGAATGTCCCTGAAGTGCAGTCATAGGAGGTGGCAGGCAATGGAAACCTGACCCTCCCAAGTCACACTGAAACACAGTCATAGCCACCTCCCCTTCCAACTCTCCTGCTGGGCTACCCAGAGGGGTGGAATGGGCCTTCTCTGAGAGGAGTGGGGGTGGGCTGAGCAGGCAGAGGCAATACTTTTTAGAGTAACAACCCAAGCTTTAGCATTTGTGGAACATTTTAAACTTTCAAACCACCTAATTAATCCTGACAATCCAGTGAAGAAGGCTGGGCAGGTATTTCTAGCACCACCTTAGAGATGAGGAAAATATGGTCTGAGTAGGTCTAAAAACCTGCTTGACATTACACAAGCTAGAAATGACCTTGATCTAGAACTAAGCCTCCCAAGCCTTAGTCTGTTGCCTTCTCCTCATAAGGCCTTGCAGGGTCTGGCCCTGCCATTTTGCCCAGCTTCGCACTACTCTCCATCCATCTCCTCTGGCCTGTCAGTGCATAGTGCCTTCTGCCTGGAATACCTTTTATCTCTCGCCCAGACCCTCACCCTCTCTCTACTTGCCAAACTCCTGTGGAGCTTTGGGGTTCTGCAGTAAGTGCCTGACATGCAGTATGAACTCAATAAACATTTACAGAAATAAACAAACCAGTTCCCCCATTCCACCCCATAACCCCACTGCAACACCCTGTAGTGAATGCTGTACCCTGTCTTCAGTGGCACACTGTGAGCTCCCTTGGGGCAGGCATTGGTCCCCATTCTTATTCTTATTCCCATAGTGAGAATGGGGCCTCGCATAAACAAGCACTTATGAAATACTTGCAAATGAAAGGATGAATAAATGAATGATTAAATGACATAATTTTTGCCTTCTCTACAACATAGTCTTACATCTGGATGACAGAAATTGGCTGATTGAATACTGCTGAAAGGGGGAAATAACTTTTTAAGATAATCCTTATCAAAGTAATAATGGATTTATGGTCAGGAAATGCCTTTTTCACTCCCTTCCCCATGGATACCTCCAGGAACAGATTACTTGGGGGAATGAGAGTGAGGCCATGGGCCCAGAGGGTCCTTGGTCTCTCCTTCAGACACCCAGGTGGTGAAGGAGGGAAACAGCCTGCACAGGTCCCTACCTCTGTCACTGTTCACCATTCACCATCCCCCATCTGATCGCACAAACATCTGAAGCTGGAGGAAAGACTATAAAAAGAAAGCACCGGCATTGAGGGAAACATCCGGTAAGGAAGTGTGCTGGGTCGGAATTGTGTAGAGTCAACAGATTTTTCCTGTCTTGTAGCAAATCTCCCAGCTGCTGTCCTTGCTGCACCAGGGCCAATTCCAGCCCAAACCAAACCACCGGGGAAATAAGTATTCGGCCAAGCCCAGTGGTGGCAGGTAAGTGCACATAGCCCCCACAGGCTTCTCCAGCCCCCTGACTGGCCTCCCCTCACTCCTGCAGTCTCTGTGACAGTAAGGAAGAGTGAGCACATCCCAGACTCTGCTCTCCTGGGAGAATGCAGTGGACAGTATCCATCCCCTCACCCCAGGCCACTTGGTTCTCGAGCAAATGTATTTACAGTATTTATAGGACAGAGTCACTAAGGAAATGACTTCATCCCTGAGGCTCAGACTATCTGTCCCCTGATTGCAGAGGTGCTGAGCTACAGGCTTTAAATCTGTAACTTTTGTCTTCTCTCTCCTGACCCTTAAACATAATATGAAGGTCCTTGGCTAAGGACATGGGTATGTGGGTGTGTTCCTTTGGGTTGTCTTAGAATTAAAGAGACCTCAAGAAAACATCTAATCTAACTCCTTGCTACAGATAGAGAAACTGAGGCTCTAAGTAGTTTTTACCCCAGCTATGTAAACTTGATTAAGTCAGATAAATCTCAAGGCCTCAGTTTCTCATCTACAAAATGAAGGTCACCACACTTCCTTGCAGTGATGGGGTAAGATTTAATCATCAAATGTAGTCTAAGCCCATAGCCCAGTGCCTGGCATATAGTAGGTGCACAAGCAATCCTAAGTCCTTTCATCTTAAAGTGACTTTGCTCAGGGTCATATAGCTAGTGAGTGCTAAAACTGGGACCAGCTCTCAGGGCACCTGACTCCTGATTCAGTGCTCTTGCTGTAACAACTTTCAGTTTAGTTTTTGTTTTTGTTTTTGTTTTTTGCAAAAATAGTGAGAGGTAGTATAGAGCAGCAGTGAATACTCCAGAGTCATATTGGCCTAAATCTGAATTCTTGCTTTATCACTTAATCCATGGGAACCTTGGGCAAACTACATAATCTCCACAAGTCTTAGTTGTCTCATTTGTAAAATGATAACAAGAAAACATGTTACAGATGTGAAAGGTTTGATGAGAAGGTATATAGACCCTGCAAAGCATAAGGCCTGACTCAGAATAATTGTTCAGTAACATGAACTATTGTTAGTATTACTTGCAAACTTTCCACCTCCCTGCTGATGCCTTCATAGCAACAGAAATGGCCACAGAAAAAAGCAGAAAATTTTCCAGGCCTTAAAGCCCCTCAGGAAGACTTTCTACACGCTGGGAGGAGGCGCCAGGCTTGTCCTCACATGCCAAGCAGTCCCAGGAACTGGTCTCCCTGAGGTGATAAGAAGGGTCTATGGGAGGGAAGGGCCAGGGTGGAGACAGCTGGAGACAGGGTAGTAGGTTTTAAGCAGCTTTTGGATGCTTCACCTCAGCTGCATTCTCTATCGACCTGCTGCTCTTCTGGTCTGAGATTTGGCCTTAAATAGGGAGGAGGAAACATTCTGTCCACAAAGTATTAATTACCTACTGTGCAGGGTTCTGTTCTGAGCACTGGTGAGAGAATAGGGAATGAGATGACCAAAAGTCCCTGCCCTCATTGGAGCTCATACTTTGATCGAAGAATAGGTAGGTGGGTGGGTGGGTAAATGGATGGATGGGTGGATGGATGACTGCATTGGATCATCCAAAGTTACTAAACTCCTACTCTGTGCCAGGCAATGTGAAGGAATGGGAGGAACAATGGTGAGGAATCATATCAATGCATTCATTGACACCTCTGTTTGCTAAGTGCTTACAACATGCCAGGCACTGTGCTAAGCTCTTTACATACAATGTCTCTTTTTACCCTCACTATGCCCCATGAGGTGGAAAACAGCCTCAGAGTAGATAGGAGGGCTGGGATCAAGTAACCCAGGTCGGTCTGGCTCTGAAGGATACACTGTGTGTATCCAGTTCCCCATGTAGATAAATGAATGCTAGCATGAATGGAAGAATGTTCATGAGCAGGAATGAATCTATGTGTGAATTTCCTCACTTGTGGGCTGGATTGGTTTCCTCTGCAGGAGTGCAATCCCAGACACAGACAGCCCAGGTGCCAGGACCGGTGGCCAGGCAGAACCAGACCAGGAAGGACCCTTGGATCCTGAAGAGGACCTTTCTGTGAAGCAGCTTCTAGAAGAAGAGCTGTCAAGCCTCTTGGACCCCCACACAGGTAGGGAATCCCCAGGGTAAACCTCCTTCTGACCCCACCATCTCCTCCCATGCCTAAGCTTCCAATTTCTGCTCCAATTCACTACAGGGAAACACAGCCATTCTGTTTCTAGGGAGGAAAATCAGCAATCTTTGACTTGCCTGGAGTTTCAACAGGTCTTTGTTTAAAGACCAGATTTGACTTTGGTTATTCATTTTACAAATCATCATAAGAATAGTAAACAATTACTGAGCTCTTGGTGTGTGCCAAGTATGGGAAGCATCTTATACACATTCTCTCAGCTAAGCTTCCAAAAAGTTCTTGGAGGTAGATATGAGCTCCAATTTAGAGATAAGCAAACTGAGGATCAGAGAGTAACATACATAGTCCTCTCAGAGTCACCTAGTTTACTAGCCATCAAAGGGAACCCCACCTAGGCCTTCCTGATATCAAGAGACTTCCCCTTGCCTCTTAAATCACTCCTTTCAATTTCTTTAGTGAGTTTAAATACCCTTTTATCCTGAGAGCTAACTCTTTAATACGTTAATATTTCTAACTGAAACAAAAAGAATTTTTTCTAGAGAAACTATTGGACAACAGATATAAACGTGAACTTTAATTCCTGAATCTGCTAGCTGCACCCCTGCTGTGGACACTGCTAACAGCCATAGATCCAACCATCCCTAAGCTGCGGTTTTGTTTCTGTAGTTAAGAATCTGTTTCTCATCTAGACACATCCTATGTGCTCCATCTGGCTGCAAACAGGCTGAAGGCATGGCAGGCACTTCCTTTTCCTTGGTTTAAAAAAAATATGGCTAACATTTATTGAGGACTTTCTATGTGCTAGTCCCTGTTCTAAGTGCCACATGAGAAACTCTTTTGAGATAGGGACTATTCATTATCCTCTGAGGTGCAGGGGTGTTTAATAATTTTCTCCATATTGTGCAGCCAATGGTTATTAGCATAGGCAGTGTGGCTCAAAATTAAGTAAAATTAAATCTAATTAAAATTAAGTGCATGTAAAATGAAAAATTCAGTTCCTCGGTCATATACCAATCACACTTAAAGTGCTCAATAGCCACATGTGGTTAATGGATATCACTTTGGACAGCAAATATATAGAAAGTTTTATAGGGCAGTGCTGTCTAGAATATAGAATTGTGAGATCCAATATAGCTGCCACTAGCCACGTGTGAAAATGGTTAGCCCAAATTGCCATGTGTTATAAATATAAAATACACTCCAGATTTTGAACACTTAGTATGAAAAAGAATGTATAATAGCTCATTAATAATTTTTAAAATTAACTGTGTGATAAAATGAGAGTATAAAATATTTTACAAATTAATTTCACTTTTTCTTTTTACTTTTTTAATGTGGCTACTAGAAAATTTAAAATAACCTCTGTGACTTGCATTCTGCCTCTGTTGGGCAGCTCTGGGCTGGAACGTGTGGACTCAGTTCCCACGTGGTCCTGCTTCCCCACAGCACAGAAGGCAAGGAACACAGGAGGACCAGAAGGGGGGCGAAGAGGGCAGCAGGGATAAGAAAGCTTGAGCAGCTCACAAGGTTGGACTGTGATGGGGCTACTGGTGAGTGAGCCTGACACTGGGGTCTTGGCTGCATCACCTGAGGACGTGATGATGACAATATTTTATTGGTTGCATGAGCTTGCTGAATGCTCACAGCAACGCAACAAAATGAGTACTGCTATTTCATCACTTCATGAGAGAAAAAGAAGGCTCAGAGAGGTTAAGCAATTTTCCCAAGGTCACACTGCTCATAAGCAGCAAAGCAGGGGGATCAAAACCAGGTCGGTGCAGTGCCCACCTGCCACAGAGTAAATTCACCATCGCTTTTCTGCCATTCTCATACACCCCAGTGGTTTTCTCATTCCAAGCTTCATTCCTCCTGAAGCTCTCTGGCCATGTACACGGAAAGGCCTAATTCTGTAATACCAAGAGTTCCAACCTTATTACCCCAGAGTCTCAGGAAACGAAGGCTTACATTTCCCAAATGACCAGGGTTAATATTTATGTTCATTCAATCATTCGATAAACATTCACTAAGTCTCAGGTGTGGGCTGGACCCATTGGGAAGGGGCTTGACCCTGCCTCAGAGTCTACATAGTCCCTGAATGACAAGGCAAGACTGGGACTCATTTATATCAATATAAACAACAATTAGCTGTATTTTAAAATAACTTTTCCAAATTTCACAAGCAATATTTAGTTAATGTGGAAAATGTAGATAAAAAGAAAAAAATCACTCTGCCCAGGGTAATTTCATTTAACACTTTGACATATCTCCTTCTAGTCTTTTATTCTATGCAGATTTTAAAGCAGCTCACCTTAACCAAACATTAAATACATGTTAAAGTAGGTGTTGTGCCTTTCATTTTTTTTTTTTTTTAAAGACAGTTTCTTAAAGACATTCTTTCCTCTGCTTGGCCTCCACCATCAGGCATGGGACTAGTTTTTGAGGCAAGATTTTCTGTTAAAGAGATGGGGAGAAGAGGTGTGATGGTGGAATTGGAGATCTAGGGGACAGCTTTTTACTCTTAGTTCCCTGGGACAGCCCTTAGAGAGCCAGTCCCTTCCCAGCCTGCCTATAGGCCCAGGTTTCCCACAGCTTGAGAGATGAAGGTTGAGCAATTGGCATGGGGCCAGGTGGTGACAATGCAGACCTCCGGTAGGCCTGGGAATTCCAGAAGCCACAGGTGGGCACCTGGAACACCCAGGGGAAAGGAGGGCCAGCTCTTCAGAGAGTACTAGGGTAGTGTAGTCACAGGGGGCTTCAAAGTCATCAGACCTGGGGTTATATCTGAGTTTGGCTGCCTAGTAGACATGTGACTTAACTTTAGTTTCCTCATTCATAAAATGGGATAATACTGTTGACTTCAAAGGATTGTTTGGAGGTTAAATGAGATAATTATGTAAATTGCTTGGCATAAAAGTACTTAATAAGTGGTCACTATTATGCATATGAACAGAAGGCAGCACCAAACCAGAAACTCCAGCCTTGACTCAGAAAAGAGATTTCCCCGCCATCCTCAGCTAGTGGTACATCTGGCTGTAAGGAATCAGTGAAAGACCCCTAGACCTGAAACACTCCACCAACCCAGACATGCTTTAGAAAAAGGCCAGCTTCTAATTCTAGGCCTTCCTCCTGCTCCTCACTTAGCTCACGTGACACAGTCGCCGCCTTCCTGCCCAGCGAGCTTCCCGGTCAGGGCCTCTTCCTTCCTATCCCCCTCTGGATACCTCATCTGTTCCCCACCATTTCCCTTCTCTCCTTTGTCCAGTGCCCTTGCCCTGCCCACACACCACCCTCACCCACCCAGTCCTTCCGTGGGCCTGGCCCTTACTGTATCCCCTCCTCCTGCAGGCTTGTCCCTGGACCGACTGAGCACCCCCGACCCAGCCTGGATGGCCAGACTCTCTTTACCCCTCACCACCAATTACCGTGACAATGTATTCTCCCCGGATGCTGCAGCCTTGGAGGAGCCAAAGACCTTCCAGACGTTTGGCAAGGGGTCAGGGCCAGAGCTGAGTCCGACGGGCACTCGTCTGGCCAGCACCTTCCTCTCGGAGATGAGCTCGCTGTTGGAGATGCTGCTGGAGCAGCGTGCCAGCGTGCCCGTGGAGGCTGCCTCCGAGGTGCTGCGGCGGCTCTCCGTCTGCGGGAGGACCCTCAGTCTAGACCTGGCCACCAGCGGGGCCTCAGGCACGGAAGTCCATGGGGGTCCAGGTGGAAACAAGGGGGCCAAAAGCAGGACCAGCAGCAGCAGCAGCAGCAGCAGGGGCCTGTGGATCCAGGAACCAGGGGCCCTGGGAGGTGTTAGGGAGCCCAGGCCCTGAGGATCCTGGGATATAAGTGGGTTTCTAAAGTCTTTGAACTCACTGACCAGAGGCTGCCCGAGAACTTTAGGGTGACTGATGCTGCCCCACACAGAAGGCAGGGGCCTGTGGACTAACAGCTGGCTGACCAAAGCAGCTCCTTGTTAGGGGCTGGATCTGCCTGTGAATTTTTTGGAGGATGGAGATAGTTTGTGCCCAAGTGTTTGCTGGCAAAACACATGTAGAGCACAGAGGGCCAATCCTCCAGCAGAACAGCTGCCATGAGTGTCACAAGCAGGAAGAGATGGCCTCGTTGCATACTAGAGAGTGAGGGCTAGACCCTGGGATGCCAGGCAAATCTCTCTACTACTAAAGGAAAAGCAGTGGCTTATTCTCCTCTACACACCTGTCAAAAGGTAGGAGGGAAGAATAACAGAGTAAGGGTTGTCATCCACTCCCTGGCAAGAGGGTCATGCTGGGCCTGGACTGGAGTGGGGTACATTGGTGTGCAGTGTTAGGTACACAACGATGGACAGGCATACTCTTGACCCCACTCCTTTATTGCTACATTATCAAATAATCTGCTTCTCAGCTGGAAAATTAGGGCTAAGAAAAGTGTGACTATTTATAGAGCATTTACATGAGCCAGGCGCTAGGCTTACAATAGGATTTAATTAATTTCTCAACAATCCTGGGAGGGAAGTGTATTAGCCCCATTTCACAGACAAGGACATGAAGCTTAGGGAGGTTGAATGTCCTGCCCAAGATCAAGCAGAGAGCAGAGGCAGAGGCAGGATTTGGAGCCAGGCTTGTCAAATACTAGAACCCATGACCTCAACTTTGACACTGGACTGCCAGCCAAGGAAAGGAAAAGCCCTCATAGGTGAGCTTTTGCTGGTAGTGGACTTGTCTGAGCTCCCCTCCAGAAACACTGCTAAAAAGAGTATTTTCAAAGCTGCTCACGCCTGCACATCTTTGCACTTCCAAGCCCAGTGCAAAGGGGACTTAGATCTGACCTGATGCAGGCCTGGGCCTCTGCAGGATCCTGTCCTTTCTCAGCTAGCAGCCATTCAGGTACAGAAGTCATTTTTCCAGAAACCACCATTCATAGGTAAATTTTCCTTTGTCACAGCAGGTATGGGCCTGTGAATTCGTGCCTGAGAGGGTGGTGTGTGAACCAAGTACATGAAATCGACATAGACAGCAGCAAACCTTCTAGAGGAGGAGGGAGTGAAGAAATAGCAAATATTTTCTGAGGCTCAGCCTTATAATTTTCCTAGAAATTCCCAAGCTGTCATTCAGCTAGCTTCTCAATAGCTAGACACCAAAGGCAAAAACTCCTCTCTGTGCTCCTCCTTTTGTCCTTGGAGCTCAGTACTCATGTTTACTGTTCACAGAAATGGGCCCGTCATATGCCTAACTAGCACTAATGAAAACCACACATACTTAGAATACAGTGTGGCATCATTATTCCATTGTTCCATTTTACAGATGAGGAAAATGAGGCCCGCTCAAAGCCAAGTGCTTCAGGAGCGAGGTCTCTGGGTCTCTGATCACCTCACTCCAGGTCAGAGTAATCTCCTTACAAGACCTGTGATTTTCAACTGTCAGATTCCTCACGTCCATGAGAGAGGTCAGGGCAGCCCAAGCAGGCAGGGTCTCCCGCCTGACCAGCCAGGTGCCCGGCACAAAGCAACATTTGATGAATACTTATTGAACGGATGAATGAACACATGAATGAATAAATGGGTAATAAATAATAAATGGTTTAGAATTCCTTTTTATCTTTATTGGAGCTTCAGGTAAAACTTCATTAGAAAAAAAATGGTTCTGTGAAAGCAAAGTCTGAAAACCGTAGCACTAGAGTAGACAGTGCTAACCTCCTGATTACTAGTGGATTTTCAGTGCAGAGCTGATGTTTGGAGGGTAGAAAGAAGAGATAGGGGGAAGAGATGACCTAAGAAACTTGGAACCATGGCTGGCAACTGGATCAGTGGACACACTGGATCAGTCTAGTTCACAAGTCCTAAATCTGTAGTCCTTGGGACTCTGGAGAGACCCCCTGCATACCAGGCAAAACTTTGGGTAGCGGCATTTTTCTAAGCAGAAGATATAAAGTTCTCATCACATTCTCAGAGGAACGAACATGTGGCCTATAAAAGGTTGTGCAGCACTGCTCTAAGTCACGATCTAAACCTCCACAGACATGGGTAATTTTAGTCATGTTCAGGAGGCTGAACATTTTATAGCAAGGAAATGGCAAGACAGAAAAGGCTGACTGGCCCAAAGCCACATGGAAGGTTTGCAGCAAGGTTAGAATCTGGATCTGGGGTTTAATATGATGTTATGTCAAGCGTTCTTAACCTTGGCCCCTTGGTTGGACTTTAGGATCTATGAACCTGCTGAAAACTGCATGCAAGACTAGGAGGCACATTTGCCTATGAGAAGGAGCCAGTGCTTTCATCAGGTACTCAAAGGGGTCTGTGACCTAAATAAGGTTAAGGACCACTGCAATCCTCTAGGTTGGTCCTCAGTTCTGCCTTTCCTACAAAGACTGGAGAACACATGGGCAGAGCTGTTTGAGGCACTGACCTCTGATCAGGGTAGTGGTGTAGGTACTACACATTATGCTCTTTCTTGCACCATATAAGCCCCTGTTAGCATGCTATTATCAGTCCTTTCCCAGTAACAGGCTGAGAGTGAGACAGTGTATATGGTGACAGAACTGAGTGGGCTGAAGGTTACAGAAACTTCTTGACATCAGCCAAGATGTTAAAGCTGAGACTCTGTACAGTCTCAGAACCAAGATGGGCTCTGTCCCCTGAGAGTGAGGAAGCAGGCGAGCCAGTGAGCACTCAGTTAAATGTCGTCTCAATTTGGAAAGCGCAAAGAGACATTTATCAACAGTCAGCCTTTCTCCACCACTGGGAGTGCAATGCAGTGCTCACTCAGAGCCTGGGGGCAGTTCAGAGATTGACAGGTAGCCTCCTTGTCTGTCACCCAACCTCAGCTTGGCTTCTCACTGACCCTACCTCTCCTCTGGCTAAAACAAGAGTGAGTTGGCAATCATCACCCCTGGGACTCTGGCGATAACCAAATCCCTAAAAGGAGAAGACAGGAGCGGGCAGGGAGTTTTAGCACAGGCTCAGCTTGGCACATCATGTGTATATAGAAAATTGGTCAGTGTTTTTCGGCCCCTACTAAGTTTTGGGTACAATGTAATGGGTAGGGCAAGGAGGGAGGCATGATCAGAAACACTCATACAACAGAAATTTTGTATTTGTTGAGCGATTACTATGTGTCAGAAGTAGCACTAGAAATAGCAGTGGGGGTAGGGGTATAGAGAATCATTCCTTCAACAAATATTTAAAGTACCTACTACGTGCTGGATAGACTTGGTGCTGAGTGTTGGGGGGGGCAATGCGTAGAATCATTCGTTCACTAAATATTTACTGAACATCTACTAAGTGCCCTAGACTGTGTTAGAACTGGAGATATAATGAACTAAACAGCCTGTTCCCACTGTAGCGTCAGGGCTCTCTGAAAACAGCATCTCCAGATTAGGAAACTGAGGCAACAAAGCTTCACACAAAGGCCTCATTGCTGAGGGCACCAGGCCCTGAGCCTCGGGTCACCCAGTATCCTAACCTAGGCTGGCGCTGCTGACTGGGGCCACCTCCCTGTCCTCTCCTCACATTTCCTTTCAGGGCACTGATGATGAGTCATTAATAATAGATTTTTAATGGCAAAAGCACACTGGTTCTGGGTATGCTGATGAAGCCCGTCCCCTGGGGCTGTGT
This sequence comes from Eidolon dupreanum, assembly GCA_028627145.1. Lineage (NCBI taxonomy): Eukaryota > Metazoa > Chordata > Mammalia > Chiroptera > Pteropodidae > Eidolon > Eidolon dupreanum. The sequence continues at coordinate 23,300,256 of CM053515.1, forward strand.
GGAGACCGCGGGTGACTGAACAGGGAAGGATTTTCAGTCCTTTGACAACATCTCTCTCACGACTCTTCCATCCTTCTCTCTCCACAAGGAGAACTTAAAAATATCCCACTTCCTCGTTTGGCACCTTGAACTGAATCAGTAATTAATTTGTAATGACTAAGGGGGAAGGAGAGTCGCATTGGGCCACCACCACAGGACTGTTTGAACAGCCCCTTGACCCCAGGCATAGCCAGAAGGAAGTGGTAATCAGAGAACCCAAAATGACAACAAAAAGGGAAGAGGCTTGCCAGTGGGGCTTCATGGGAGGACCAGAAGTGACATTTTACACAGCGGGTGCCCCATGAAGTTTCAGTCGGCAGGGAGCTGGCTCTGTGCTCAATTCCATGAGGAAAACATTGGGTTAACCAAATTCTTTACTGCAAGACTTCTTGGAGCCTTGAATAGGCTGATGTACTTTGTGAATCTATAAAAAGGGGATGTCTAGGGTAGCGCTTCCCAAACTTATTTGACCACAGAAACTATTTTTTTTTTTTTTTTTTTGCAGAGCGATTAGTGCACTGCACAGCTTAAACCCTAAGCTTTAACCAATGTGTGCACTGAGCCCCTACTTACATGGTGCTTTATGCTAAGTGCTGAGGATACTGGAATACAAAGAAGACAAGGTCCCTGCTCCCAAGGTGCCATCTGTGGGAGGCAGCCACCAGGGTACCGGTAGGGGTTGAGATCAGTGTTCAGAACAGCCTTAGAAAGGGAGTGGGGACAGGGGAGGCACTGAGCTAGAGGAAGCTTAGGGTTCCAGTGATGAGAGGAAGGTGCTAGAAAAGTGTGGCAGGACCACCAGGGGTTAGGAAGAGAAAAAGGAGTGGGCAGCAGAGAGGGAAATGTGAACAACCCACCCCCCAACTCCTCCCACCTTTGAACTGGGTGGTGCTTCCCATTTGAACAGTCACTAGGAGGTTTGGTCCTCAGTCCCTCCCACCCCCTACCCTCAACCACATCCATGCTATTGAACTTGGGCTAATATCCAAAAGCCAAGGCACAGCTATTCACAAATTCAGTAATTGGAGTCATTAGCGTTGACTCAGAAATCATTTTTTCTAAGTCTCTCTCTTGGAGAAGCTTTTAAGACCCTTTAAATTGGTTAATGGAGAGTTTAGAGACGAGAATGGAGCCACGGCTTTCAGCTCCCCCTGGATGCCTCCCTGGCTCCCCTCAACACACTCAAGGGCAGAGTGATGAGATAATCCCATATCTGTTTTATTAAGCTCCCATCCATCTCTGACACACTCTTCACAAATGAAGATCTCAAAATCTACACTCTCTTGCTCCAGGAGTCCAGGTGCTCGATCTGCATTCACTCCCTCACAGCAGCAGGATGATGGAAATGCTTTCACACAAAAATACTATGTGAACAATGCAAAAGAGCCTTGGGCCAGGAATCAGGAGGCCTGGGTCCTCTCCTGGCCTGGTGACTCAAAAAGCCATGTAACCACAGGCATTCACTGCCTTCTTGGGTCTATGCGAGCATCAAGGTCCTTTCCGCAATGAAATGCCCTACAGCAGCCCTGCAGGGTAGGAGGGCAGACACCATTGCCCTTGGATGACAACGGAGAAAATGATGCAGCGAGTCAGGCTACTCACTGCTTCAAGGTGACATGGCCAGGAAGGCGACATGGCCAGAACCTAGGTCTTCACATACTTCCTTCTTCTTTTAAGTGCTGGGGCAGGTACTTAAGGTTCTTTGGGAAGGTGGGTGGATAACTGGCCTCTTCTTTGGGACTTAAGTTGTGGTATTTCTCTGAGCCCACGGGCTCCATCTTTAAGGCTGAAGTGAGGTCTGAAAAAAGTCAAGAAGATGTATCAAGCATTTAGGCAAAAAACTCCTTCCTTCCAAATCAGAGGTGAAATGGAGCTGATCATGAATTCACTGGAGATAAACAAAAGCAATCTGATTCGGTGTCTCCCAAGTTTTAGCCATTCATGGAACCACCTCATGATTTCTGCCTCCTCTCGGATCTGTGCTCCTATTTCCACAATGTTACAATATTTTTCTTTAATCTGATTTGCTATTTAAATATCTGTGAAGCACACAATGTTACAATATTTTTCTTTGAGTCACTATTTAAATATCTGTGAAGCTATGATGTGTTAGTTACATTTTTACATTACACATTAAATATACAGCTACTAAAAAAAAATATTAATTTGCGTACTACTAAAATCCTCTTGTGAACCACTAGAGGCACACATATTGGATGTTGGCAAAAAAAGACGATGTCTACGCCTGAATAAACTGAAGCATGGGGAGGAGAGGGTAAGTGATCTGCTCAAAAACAAAGGGTAAAGTGAGGACCCAGGGTCTCTGGACCCTTCAGTAGTTTTTCACAGGTCGCTGAATGAATCTTGTTTGTGCACAGACCAGAGATGCCTATGAATGTATACACTGCTTATCTGTGAGGCTACCAACTGGGGGAAAAGGTCAAAGTCATTTATTGGCCATACATTTGAAACTGCTTGAGAACCTGACTCCCATTGAAATTTCTACCCTAAAAAGGGATCTAGAAACCCTATGTTTATTGCCATCCAACCTCCTCCTCACCCTTCCCCCAAGTACCACTGAGAGGTGCCAGAAACTGCATCTGATCTCACCTTAGCCAAAACCCAGTCTGACGAGATTCCTTTCCAAGAGGTGTGGACGGCTAGACCTACTTGGGGCTCCGGGGCTGGCTCCAAGATTCCTCCCGCTTCTGCAGAGGCCAAGGCTCCCTGTGCTCGAGGCATGTGGGAGGCTTGAGGCTCCTGCCAACAGCGTGTTCAGGCTGCACAGGGAGGGGCTGGAGAAGGACTTCAGTCCTGTAACTGTCCAGTCGCTGGGTCCCAGGGCTGTAAGGAGAGGTGAGAGCAACTCTTACTTATGCTGTACTCTTGGGTTTCTACTTTGGAGCAAAGACTTCTTAAAGGACTTGGTCCCTCCCAGCACTGTTAACTCCACCAGCCAAGTGACTCATGGGCAAGCAGGGCTCTTGGAGCCCTAGAAGGGTAATTTGGAGCACTGAGGCAGCTTCGGGATGTCATCTGTCCTGAAAAACCATAAGCAGCTATCATTTATTCAATACCTACTATGTGCCAGACTGTGCTAAGGTCTTTATACTCACTTATTTAAACCTTACACTGAATGAGTAAGGTACTATCAGTACTTTCATTTTCATAGATGAAGAAACTGAAGCTCAGAGACATGGAGTCCAAGCCCAGTGACAGAGCAGGGGTTAAAAAAGGTACAAGAAATGACAAGGAGACCAAGATCTACTGCCACCCTCCTGTCTGTCGCAGGGTACTGAGCTGAGGGGAGGAACCCGGCCAGCTTTGACTTGCGTCTGTACCTGCTGCCTCTGTGGAAAAGATGGTCTGTAGCCTCTCCCGGGCAGGCTTGTTCCCCAGAGCCGCTGACTGCTGGTAACATCTGACAGCCTCTCCCAGACTCCTCTGTACACCGAGGCCCTTCTCATAGCAAATCCCCAGGTGGTACCTGCTCTGAGAGTCCTAAAGGAGAAAATGGACAGACACACACAGATACACACATGCACGGCCAAAGAACTGAAATGCTAAGGTATGAAGAAGACAGAGCAGTGAGGCACACTGGGGCTTCATCCACGCAAAGTCAAGATGCAGACCCAGCCCTCCCTGTACCAAGGGATCCTAATCTTGAAAAGTCAGAGCCCTAGAGCCCACCCAACACAAAGGAGACAGGGATCCCTCGACCCAAGAAGAGTCCAGCCAGAGGAGGATGGAAGCTTCTCTCGCTGAAACTGGTGCTGAAAGTGTGAGGAAGTGAAGGCTGCAGGAAGCGCTCAGCCCAGCTATGGGAAACCTGGGAGTCAGTCCCCTATGTTATCCCCAAAGAGCCAGAAGCAAGGGTGAAGGCCAGACTTCCCAAAGGCCCGGTGTGCCATCCTGAACCTCTGTCGAGAGGGCTACACAGCATACATTACAGGGAAAGTGTTTCTCCTCCTTTGAAAGGTTAAAGGCTGACCCCTTTGCCAGTGGCTCGGGATCCTCTCTCCTCACAAAGAACTATCTCCTTGAAGAGGCAGTATCAGGTGGGGTTGGGAGCCAGTCTGAACAACCAGGATGCCTGGCTTCCAATCTTGGCTCCACCACTTACTAGCTGTGCAACCTCAGGCACGTAAGCCTACACCTCTGTGCCTCAGTTTCCTCATCTATAAAGCGGGCATAATAATGGGACCTACCTTGTTACATTAGCATGAGGATTTAATGTGTTAATATATGAAGAGTACTTAGTGTTGTTATTATTTTCATACCTTGAGTTGCCCATATCATTAATCTCTTTCTCTTCACTGGAATATTTTCATTATAGTCAATCTCTCAACTTAAAAAACAAAACACTCTGTTGATTCCCAGCTCTGGGTCCCATTTCTCTTTTACCTTCTACAAATTTCTTGAAAGAGTTTCTAACATACAGGCCAAAATCTATGTAAATAAATATGGTGACTCATGGCTACAGGCTGGCTTAGAATACAGCACAGGATATTTGTAAGGCCAAACATCCACTCTGTAACTGCTCAGCACCAGAAGACACAATTCTTAGTGGAAGAGATGAGTGTGAGGCCTGTACTGCAACACAGGGTTACCTAACATACCTTTGTGCAACTTCTCCTAGCATGCTGGGTGACTAAAGCAGGCAAGGGTGGCCCCAGCTTGTGCAGCACAAGCAATGGGGCCTAGTAGACCAGGGAAGGTTCTGTGGCTCTTTCAAGGAAAGAAAGGCACAGTGGCCCATACTGGTTGGTGACATCCATCTCCTTCTGACGGCTACTAGAGATGCTCTGGGCAACACTCTAGAGTGAAAAAGGGAAAGTCTGCTGATGCTCAAGAGTTCAATGAAGCTCTCAGTATGTCAGCCAGAAAACAAAGAAAAGCTGCAACTCTTACACAGAAAATTCTAGTCTATGCACACTGCCAGCTTTGATGCAGTGCTCTTGGACCTTCAAGATGCAACTCAAAAATATACTGGTCAAATGCACTGGAGGATTGTAGCAAACCACAGATGGCTTCTTAGTGATTCACAATGACAGTAAGCTGAGATTTCCTACATTAAAGATACCTGTTTAACTCAGTACTTCCCAACCCCACTGACCCTTTCTACCCATGTATTACTTATAAACATCCCATGAAACTAATGCTCTGTGGAACAAACTCTGGGACATGCTGCCTGGATGCCAATGTCCCCAGTTCCCAGACGACTAGATATCCCACCACAGCTGCTCGGTGTCTTCCCCACATGTGTCTTCTGACTTCCCAGGACTACACCATTCATAATGATGCACCTTTTGTGTACACAGCTGACAAAATGCTTTCACACCTATATCTTAGTCAAATTTTGATCCTCACGACATCCCTGTGAAGTAACTGACAGGACAAGCAGGTATTACTATGCCAATTTTAGAGACAAGGGAACAGGTTTGGATCAAAAAGCGACCAGCCCAGTAGTGTGCTGGTATATGTTTAACAACTGGCTCTCCATGGGGAAAAGCCCTGCTTTGTAGATTTAGTAATTTCTGTGGTGCAAATCCTCCTATCACAGCTGGTTTTATACTACCAACATTCTTACATTCTTATATGCTGGTATAAAAATAGTCTCGCCCATTCTTATAGGCGAACCAGCTCTGGCACACCGTGGACCTGCCCAAGGTCACATGGTAAGTCAGCGAGTTAAGGCTTGAAGCCAGCCCAACACTCTTATCAAAAGGTCCCCTAAACACAGGAGAAAGTACCAGCTCCAAAGTCCCTCCCTTTATCAGAGTCAATCCCCAACACGCCTGGATACTGGAGACCTCATACCCCATTGTTGGCTGCAAGCCAAAGATACTTCAAAGCCCTCTGCTCATCCAAGTACGGCTCCTTGGTGAAAAGCACCCCGAGGAAAGCTTGGGCCTGTGGTCAAGGAGGAAGGAAAAACGTATCTTGGTCACTGCCAGACCCCACATGCCCTGGGTGCCCAGAAGAGACCCCACCCATGGCACTCACCTCTCTCAGGCCTGAGTCTGCAGCTTGCTTCAGCATGGACACTGCCCTCTGCCGCTCAGGGTCCCACGAGGAGGCTGGGTCTTGCAGCAAGTACCTGGCATAGCGGTACTGAGCCAGGCTATGGCTCTGGCTGGCAGCCAACTGGTAACAATGGGCTGCCTGGGGCAAAGGGAGAACACCAGTCAACTGGTAACACTGTAAGCCGATTTTTTCTTTGAGTAAAAATTTTAAAAGTTATTTGAATTAAATAATAAATAAACATTATAGATGAGAAAATGCAGATAAGCCAAAAAAATTTTAAATTCAGGTAAACCAAAAATAGAAACATACACTCCTAAGAAATCCGGTCTCCTAAAGATCATTCTGTTAACACTTTAGTGTACACCTTTGCAAATTTCTTCATATATATGTATTTACATATATACATATACATTATATATACATTCACACACATATATATGTAAATGTGTGTGTGTATAGGGGTGGAGAGGGAGGGAGAGCAGGGGATAGAGAGAGAGGTATACTATTTCGTAACCTATTTTTCCACTTAACAGTCTACCTGAATGTCTTTCCTTGCCAATAAATATAGATTTAGCACATTATTTTTAAGGCCCATGCAGATGTTATTAACCAATTCTCTATTGAAGGAACTTCAGGTTGCTTTCCTGTTTTGTTTTTTTTTTTTACCATCATATACAATTCTAAGAAATATATTCTTATATATAACATCTTTGTGTACTTACTATACTTTTTTAGAATTAATCTATTCGCCAAGGTTAACATTCTAGGCCCTGAGGCCACAGCTGCAAAGAAGACAAAGGCCCTGGCCTGCCTGAGTTTGGAGTCTAAATTCCTAGAAGTCAGAAGCTTCTTTCTTATTTTTCCCTCATAGCTGGGAGAGAGAAGGGGACTTTCCCCAAGTCCTGCCCACTGCTGATTTCTGGAGGTCACTCTGGGCCACACAGCACAGGGGCTGGGTCTAGAGGCAAGGAAGGAGGTACCATACCTTGCTGAGGTCCCTGGGGGTGCCTCTGCCATGTTCATAACACAAGCCCACATTGTACTGTGCTTTGCTGTAGCCACGCTCTGCTGCTTTCTGGAAGTATGAAAAGGCTGCCGTGTGGTCCCCATTCCTCATGTTCTCTGTCCCTGTAAAACAGCACAGGGCGTAAACACAGCTTCCTCTGTGAACTTTCCCACATCCTCCTCTAGATCCCACAGGCTTTCTTTTCTTTCTTGTGCTGGACATTTTGCATGTATTTCCATCCTCCAAATATTTCATGGGTTTGCCATACACATCAGTGGGTTCTGCCCTCCTCACACCACTGAGGTCCATTTGGTAATAACATCTGATTTCCCTTTGGCAACAGCCTTCCCTCTGGTGCTGTCAATCAATGTACCTGCTCTCTTCCCAAGCCATGAGACCCTCCCTCAGGTATCTGACTTTTGATCTGGTTGTGACAGGAGAGAAAACAGCTTTTGCAGGTTTCTTCTGAGGACAGCACTCTCAAGACACTGTCAGTTACTGCTGTGCCCGCCTCCGATTCCTGTCCTTTCTGAGGCTTGGCAGGTCAACAAATTTCAATAGATCCCTTTTGTGCTCAAATTAGCCAGAGTGGGTTTTGGCTGTTTGTAACCAACACAACCTGATACAGCTGGTACTGTTAATCTTGCACCTTGCTTTATGAGGAAATAGTGAGAGGTAATAGAAGCGAGCAGAGACCTGAATTCAGGAGTGTCCAACTCCAAAGCCCATGTTCTTTTTAATCCTCCAAACAAAAAGGAAAAGCAGGAGAAGACAGTTTTAAACTCTAAGCCACTGCTCAAGCTGTTTCTACTGCCTAGGATATCTTTTTCTGCCTTCACCATCAGGCCTTTCCACACTTGTTTTTGCTCTAGAACCTGCAGACCACACTCAGGCTTTAAATGCTTTTTTGGCACTTACTTAATATATCAATCTTTTTCTACAAACTAAACTGTTTCAAGAGTACAGGCCCTGTTTCTGCAATTAGTCTGTAAAATCCTGGAGGCAGAAGCAGAAAATGAATGTAGAAGAAATAACTCTGCATAGGGTGAAAACTCTATACAAATGCAAAATATGATTATGGCTTATGCTCCTTTTGTGTTCTGTCACAGTGCTTAGCACTTGCTGAATAAATGAATATATGAATGAAGAAATGGGCAAGAAAATTCTCAGAAGAGACTGTCTGCCCATCAAAATCCCAAAAAGCTAATGAGGTAGAAGCCAGGTTCCATTTAGCCAGCAGTGAATTACAGTTGCCTCCCTGCTACCTGAAAACTCACTGTCTAGGGTTCATAGAGCCCTCTGTCCCTAAGGGGAAGACTTGGGAGGGCGAAGGATCCCACCCTGTCCCCATTCCCCACACTGGCTCCATCAACATACCCTGATCGACCTACTCTTCTCTGTCTCCTCTGTTGCTAGCCTAGATCAAGCCACCATCACTTTTTGCTTAGACGTCAGTAACAGCTCAACTCAGTCTCCTGTATCCCCTCTGGTATCCCTAAAACCCACATCTGTGTACACAACAGCCAGAAACCTCTTTGAAAAAGTAAATTACATCATGTGACTGCCACCATTCCTGCTCCAGTGTAAAATCCTCCAAATGGCTTCCTGTCTCACTTAGAAAATTCACACTCTACCATGACTGAGAGAATCACATTTGATCTGGCCCCTGCCTGGTTCTCTCTGACTTCATCTGCTACTCTCCCCATAATCTCTAAGACATACTTACCTTTCCTTTGTTCCTTTAGCAAGCAAAACTCAATTCTGCCTCAGGACCTTTGCACTTGTTGTTATCACTACTTGGAAAGCTCTTTTCCAGATGGAAATAAGACTGGCTTGCTTTTGTCAATCAGGTCTTAGCTCAAGGATCTCCCCATCAGTGAGGCTTTCCAAATCAAAAGTTGCTCTTTGGACAAATCACTAATACATTCCCCTGTTCAATTTTATCCACGACATTTATCACCATCTGAAATTTTCTTGTTTACCAATGTGTTGTTTTTCTTCCTCAACTCACATGAGAGTAAGGACTCTGTCTTGTGAAACACTATATCCCCAACACCTAAAACAGGGCTGAACAAAAGATGAATGCTCAATAAATTTGTTCTGAATGAATCCCAGCCTCTCACCCACCTGCCCACTAGACTCCAACAGAGGCTGCTGGGAGTCTGGGTCTCCACATCAAAAGGCCTGAAACTTAAGCCAAGTCACTGCACAGACCAGGACAAATGATGGAGGGACATCTGGAGTTCCCAGATGTGGGTAAGAAGTTCCTACTTGTGCCCTTGGGTGCCTGCTACAAACCTCAGGAAAATGTTCTCGCCTATGTGTGTAGAGAACACAAGATACTCTCCAAGATTTTCTCCTTCTTACATAACAGAATTTTCAGGTAGGCACAGTCATTCAGCTATAGACTACATTTCCCAGCTCCCTCTGCGACTAGGAGTGGCCATAAGCCTACATTCTAAACAATGATTTGTGCAACTTCTAGGTCATGTCCTTAAAGGCAAGGAGTGATCCTTTGGCTTTCCCACTGTCCCCCCTCCAGCTGGCTAGCATATGAATATGAGGGTAGGAGCTAGAATAGCCAAACAGGACCTCAAGATAGGAGCCAGTTTTAAGAATGGCAGAAAGGTTTGAATTAGAATGGGTCCCTGACACCACTGAGCCACCATACCTGATTTGGTCTACCTACCTGGGAGAAAATAAACTCTCTTGCTTAAACTACTCCCTACCCTGACTCTATTTGACCTTCCCCACAACCCTTTCATTTTCCCATCCGCGTGCCTTGTGGCAGAGTCTACTTACCCAGGAAGTTGAAAGCGATAGAAACACTGAGCTGGAGCAGCTGCTGAATGGAAGTCACAGCCTCTTCAAGGGAAAGCGTTTTTGATTTATCTTGTTCCTGGGGAAGAAATATAAAGACTCGTTGTGGGATGGTTCACTGGGATTGTCACCTGCCCAGGTCAATGTTGTGAAAGATCCAGGTGGCCAAATCTGGACAATACCTGCTTTTCACTAGCCGGCTGAGGCTGGGCTGGTTTTGCCTTGGAGGTGAAGCTACTGCTGGCATGCAGGAAGCTGTTATCACTCAGATCTGCAAGGGAAATGGCCGACACCCAGCCAAGGTGAAGGAGAAGGTGTCATTTCCCCTTTTCTCCCATTCTCCCAGTCCACTCAGCCCCTCCATCCAGCACCGCTGCCAGGAACCACAATAATTTTGAACTGCCCCAGAAAGCATGGGACCTCACAGGAACGCCAAGTCCTAGCATATGCAGCAGCAAATGTCCATCTGCCCAACTCCCCACCACCCCCTGCCTTCTACTCATTCTAGGTGGGGACCTACCTTCTTCAGAAAGATCCTGAAGACCAGCTGCTCTCAAGGAGCTGTGTGAGGAGTGGCTCTTGGGCTGAGTGCAGGGTTCTTCCTGGCTCAGCCTGGGTTCCCTGAGGCCAGTGTGCCTGGGAGCTGGGCTGTCATGACTGGGGAAAATGTAGCTCCGCAGCGCTGGAAAGAGCCAGCAAGAGCAGTCACATCAGAAGGGGACTAGCACAGCCTGCTCGGGCTTGACTGAGTCCTCCCTTAAGTTTTAGGGACCAAAGGAAGAATTTGGAAACTCCCGTGACACTTGTCTCATCTCCTCCTCTATTTCCTTCACTGGCTTCCCTCTGCAGGGATGGAGAGGGGCCCACATTTATGCTGATCTTCCGCCCTAAGCATAAATACCCCCTCTGCTTGATTTCTTCCAGTGGCAGGGAGGCAGCTACCTTATTTACTCACTGTTATAGCCCCAGCACCTAATATTTTGTTTGACAGTAATACTGATAACAATTATAATAAGAACAAGAACTTAAATACTTACTGAGCACTTACTATGTGCTTGACATGTATTGACTCACTTAGTCCTCCCAAGAAATCTATAGAGTGAAGTTTATTATTGCCCCATTTTATACATGAATAAACTGAGGCACAGGGAAGTTAAAAGTGATTTGTCCAGGGACCCAAGACTAGTATGCACCAGCTCTGGGGCTTGAAACCTGACAATCTGACTCCAGGGTCCTTAACCACTAGATTGCATTGTCTCTGTACCATGACACATAATAGCTACTCAATAAAGATTCATTTATTAACAAATGACTGAACAGAAAATGACCTAACTGGCTGAGGGGTAGGCAAGATCTAAAGTATCCTGGACCCCTGTGGGGTTCCCTTCATGGAAGGTGATGGGAGGACATGGGAGGACATTGGAGGGTAGGTGTGGCCCACACCCTGCGTGGATAGAACTTCCTCACATTCCCCTTCTTATAACTTCAGATAGGAAAGGCAAGGAGCTGCTGATGGCTCTTTTCCTGAGGCGTGTCCAAAGATACTTCCTGACCCAGAGAAACTCCCAGCCCAGCCCTCCTATCTCCAGAACTGAGAACTCACAGGGGCTCGGATGCCACAAGGGAGATGAGAGGAAACAGTCCAGGGGACTGCGCCAAGAGCCATGCTCCGCTCGCCGAGGTCCTGCTGGCAGGGATGCCTGGAAGTGGATTTGCCTTGCCAGCTGTAGGGCCAGCACAGCCAGAGTGCCCTGGAGAAGACAACACATCAGAAACACATCTCTTCACCCGTCAGCTCAAGGCTCAGCTGTCAGCTCAAACATTACTTCAGGAAGCTTTTCCTGACTCCTAGTTGGGGCAGCTCCTTCACTCCACACTCTCACAGCGCCCAGACATCCTCTCTGGAGCCCTGATCATAGTGGTACTTCAGTAATCATCTCTACAATTATTCCACCAAGGTCGGTCTCTCCTGTTCGTCTTTAAGCACCACAAGGGCAGGAACCACGTCTATTTTCCTCACCAATGTATCCCTGGCACCTAGTATAGTGCTCAAATATACACATTGAATAAATGCAGAATAAATAAACAAAGTCTAAATAGGCAAAAAGATAATGTGGTAAGTTGGGGCTTAGTCACAAATGCAGCACCAGGTCAGAGTTTCCCACCAAGCTCACTCTCTCTAATTTGACACAACTCCTCCCTTCTCCACTGACCAGGTCACCCACCATACACACACATTCACAAGTACAGGTTTGCTGAAGGTGTCTCTTCTCCAACAGGTCTACAGAAGACCTAACCTAGACCAGTGACTATTTGGTTTTCCCTGTCCCTGCATGCATTATGCAACGGAAATGACACTCAAATACTAATTTTGTTGCAACAGCCACTGAGTACAATGGCAAATAAGATGGACACAGTCTCTGCCTTCATGGAGTTTATAACCCAGGTAGGTATATCGTCACTGAGGGAGAAAAACAAAATCCAAGTACACAGAAAATAAACACAATAACTACAAATTATGCTAAATGAAAGAAAGGAAACAAATTAGGGTTTACACAGAATGTAAGAGGGAGGCCTGACAAGACAGGAAACCCTATCGGGGTGATGTGTGAGCTGAAGAGAAAGAAGAGAAAGTGCTAGCATTGTCAATAGTGGGCATGTATCCATGGCACTGGGGACAGCTTGTGCTCAGGCCCTTTTACATGGGCAGTAGTGACAGAGCTGAGGGATGGTATAAGGAACCCTGGGATCCAGGCCCAGTTTCAAAAAGGACTCACTGTGGAATCACCACAGGGTTCTGATCTTTGACAAAATGGGAAAATGCTTCCCTCTCCAGGGTGTGTTATACCTCTAGTTCACAGCTCCCCAGACAGAAGTGCCCCTGTTGAGAGACACTCCAGGCTCAGATCTGCTGATGACACTCATTAACAGATGAGACAGACAATGGGCTCAGAGAGGTCAAGTCACTTGCCCAAAGTACACATCATGAAAGTGATAGGGATGAGATGTGACTCATCCCTATGTGTGCGCCAACTTTATCAGAGGAATCTGTGTGCCAACTTTATCAGAAGACCTTATAAGCAAAATGTGAAAGACAAAGATTCTGCCCTATTAGACCTAGTGTTTGCTACTGAACATCTCGCTTAATAGATCAAATTCAATATTTATTGAGCAACTATATGGGCCAGTATCTGTACTAAGTGCTTTTACAAACCATACTAGGTTCAGCAACCAAGTCATAGAGCATGGTAGCCAAGTACATGAGCTCCAGAGCAAAATCTGGTTCCTCTACTTAATAGCTGTGTGACATTAAGCATGTTACTACCTAAAGTTTCAGAGCCTGAATTTCCTCATCTATAAAATGGAGATTATATTTCCCTTGTAAGATCTTTGTAAGGATTAAACAAGATAATGCATATATAACACTTTACATTAATAAATAAAATATTAACTATTTAGTATTATTTATTATAAATTCCACAAAGGCAAAAATCATTATCTATCTTGTTCTCTGCTATGTCCCTAGTGCCTAGTAAAAATGCCTGGCTCAGAAAGGGTGTTAAATAAATGTTTGCTGACTAAAAGGAGGAATAAATATATGGAGGGCAGGTAAATGGAGAATGGCACTACCTCTCCAAATATGTTCCAGTGCCATGAGCTACTCAAATTTTGAATGTGGGCACAATGATACCCTAGCTCTTGTTTCTAGGCTTCCATGCAGAATCATTCTCATCCACACTGAAAGTCAAAAACAAGGCTGAGGAAGCCTTACCCAAGATATGGCATCCCACAAGGTATTCGGGGAGACATGGCCAGACATCCACTGAAAGGCATCCTTCCATCCATGGGATCTTGGGCCCCTGCTTGTGCCTGGACCATGGGGGCCTGACCTAGATGATGTAATAGAGGCCATTAAGTTCTGTCCCAAGTAGGGGGAGAGGGAGGCCAAAAGAGGAGATGGGTGATAGAACGGCAGGATCTCACCTGTCAAAGCTTGGCACTTGGACCAGCGGAGTAGAGGAGGCAGCCTGAGGCCCATCTAGGCTGGTGGTTTTGGGGGTCACTCCCCGGAAACCAGGTCCTAGCAAACGGGGAAGAGCTGTGCAGAAAAAAAATTAGTCACCTTGATATGAACAGGACTGAAGCAATGGCAGCCCCGCCAATCTTCCCTCTGACCTTTGACAGAGTCCCACCCTAGAAACCCAAGAATCACTGGCATCTGCCTCTGCAGAGGTGTTAAACAAGGATACACGTGGGAATCTTTTGCCTAGTAGGTTCTAGGGCGCCACCTCAGAACCAATAAACCAGGACTCTTCAGGGTGGCACATCTATCTTTTGAAAAAGCTCTCCAGGTGATTCTGATGCTCTCCTAGAGCTAACAACCACTGTTCTAAAATGACCATTCATACACAGACTCAATCAATGTTCGGAGCACTTTTTCTCTAAATCCTGTCTCTCTTCATTGGCCTCTACTCCTCTTTCATTGGCTCGCCCATCATGTCATTATTTGGCCTTCCCCTTTCAACTATCCCACCCATTTCGTTGGCCCTAAGCGTTACCTCTTCCCACTAGCTCCACCCAAACCCCAAGTTCCTGCCTTCTGGGTGTAGCCCGCCCCTTGAGGTCCCGCCTTTCCTCAGCTCTATCTCCGCCCACTACTGCTTTGGCTTGGTCCTCCAGCGCGCCCCCTCCTCCAGGACTGAGTCCGCTGCCTCAAGACGCGCGGCTCCGGCGCCCCTTACCTCGGCCCAGGAGTCCCGGGAGGCGCCACATGTCGTCGCCAGTACCATAGAGGCTCGCAGCCGACAGAGCAAGGCCAAAGCATGGGACGACAGCTAGAGTGGCCGCTGTGGCGCCCTCCGGATGCCTGAACCCCAAGGAAGCTCTCAGGCAGCCAATTAGAAAGGAGCCCAACCGGAAGGATGGGTCTCAGTGAAAGGAAGTGGGTGTGTAGGCGTGTTTGGGGCTAGCGGGAGGTGAACTGCGGCAAGGGCATTGGAGATGTGGTTCCCCGCGCCCCAGGGCGGAGGTGTGGTTTGCTACCCGCGAGAGAATGGGGAGAGTGCGTAGAGGCGGGGGCGGGTCGATAGTGGGGGGGCGGGCAGTAGGTGGCGAAGCCGAACCTTCTGGGAAGCAGGGCTAGAGCGGCCTCGGTGGCGCAGGAGGATCTTGCAGACACCGTGAAGACTGGAAAGGGAAGCGGACTTGCCCAGGCAAGCCCCGAGGCTGGGGGAGGTAGGCGTAATGAGGTCTACTGGGCAGAGGAAAGGAACCTTAGGGTCCGACGAACGGTGCCCATAATCCGAGCTTCCCGTCCAAGGCTGGTGTCTGACTGGGTAGGCGATGAAACAGGCAGGGTTCCGATTCTGGGGCTCTAACTCTGGCTGGGCTTTGTCTCACTGTGTAGCCTCTGGCCGACCCCTTTCCCTGTCTGGGCCTCACTGTGCGTCATGATAGGGTCAGATGGAGTGACCTCGACTGGTTCTAACTGGTTTGACAGAAACCATATGAGTTTCTGCTTTCAAAATACCTAAGAGGAGACCCCCTCATACACACATCAGAACTCTTCATCTTCAGACCCAGCTAATATCATCGATGTGTTCTATAAAATAATCTATAAAATAAAGGCACTCAAATTCAAATGTAAGGTGGTTAGAATTCCTCTTTTCCCCCAGCTGCATGATTTATGGGTAGGTGGAAGTCTCCACCCAGGGTAAAAGAGTACTGGGGTACCTACTTGTAGACAGGCAATTAATAAAACCAGACAGTTGTATTAATTTGTTTAATTTTTGAGCCATATGTCAGCCACCATCCTAAAATCTGAGGGAACAAGAATAAAGAGCGTTTGTAGCTTCCAAGAACACATGATCCAGTGTTTTGTGGCCTCTAGATTTCCACAAATGGTTTGAATCCCAGCTTTCTTACCTTCTACCTATGTGTTCTTGGACAGTTTACTTAACCATTCTAAGCCTCAGGTTCTTCATTTATAAAATAGAAAAAATAATACTTCAGGCTTTAAACAGTATATTTAAAATGTTTAGCATAGTTCCTGGCACATAGTAAGAGCCTAGTAAGTATAAATTGCTATTAATTGTAATGTTAGAAGAGATGAGTAGACAAAAAAAAAAAAAATAGATATGTTCCAATAGAAGTATAGTGGATTATGGAATACCATGGAAGGATTCAGAAAAGTAATTGCATTTGAGCTGGACCCTTAAATGAGTAAGAGTTTGCCAAGTGGAGAAGGGAGAAAGGCATTGCAAGCAGAAGAAACAGTAAATACAGGCCCAGAAGTGTGAATATGGGAGAACTATTCAGAAATACTTTTGCTTTGGGATTTAAGACAGCCACCTTTGACATTCCTTGTATTGCTACCTCAAAATAAAATAACAAGCATGCTGGTTCAGCACTGTTTCCTGGACTTCTGCACCCTTCTTCTTTTCAGCCTGTCTAGTTCATTTCATTCCTCAAGTCTCAGCCACATCCAGTGCTTCAGTGATGACTCCTTAACTGTTGGAGCCCTCACTACTCTCTGCTTTTCCCAATTTTTGTAGCACTTAATTTCTTACCACACAATTTAGCAGTAATTATATGTTGTCCCGTTATTTAATTATCTTATTTATGTGAGTCTAGTCTCTCCAGTTCTCTCCCTCAGGGCAGGGATGGCATTTTCCCATTTTGCATCCCACATCAGACTTGACATAAACTGTCCACAGAAGATGTTCAAACAATGCCTGTTAACTTGACACCTTGTGCTGCTATGATTTTAGACAAGAGCACCAGACCCCAATCATGGGATTTATTGATTCAAATGGAAATGTATTCATTCCACATGCAAACATGAGGGCCCTCTGTGTTTGAAGTTACTTGAAAAATTTTGAAGAAGATAATGTGTTTTCATATGTAAAATAGCCTAATGACATCTGTCCCTAAATGCCTGAAAACACAAACAGACCACACGTGTGAGGGTAGATGGCAAGGGTAGCTGGAGTCCTCACTGACACACAAGATCACCTACTGAGTGCAGCCCAGAGGAGCACCATTGGGGATGGCAACTTTGTTCCCTTGCTTTTAGTTTTGCTTGAACTTCCAGGTCTAAACCATCAACCATTCTCTTCACCTGCTCCCAAGATTGCTCTGTGTTTTTGGCTTGTGGCCCAAAGTCAGTTTAACTTAATTTCTTTACAAAGGTAAGCAAACCTACTGCCCAGGTGTCTACTTAATCACTTTTTGTTGATGCCACTGTGTACTCACCACAGTGAGGGGTCTAGGCATTTGTTGTTGCCTTCACTTTCGTAGACATTCTTAATTTGCATTAATCCGATACATGAGAGCCTATTCTGTGCTGGAGAACGTTCTGAGTAAATAACAATTTTTTAAAATGGTATGGTCCCTGCCCTCACAGAGAAAATAGTCTAGCAGGGCAAACAAACACATAATGGTGTTTTAGTTACTTATTGCAGCATAACAAACTCAAAAATTTAGTGGCTTTAAACAATTGTTGAATTGACTGGGCTCAGTTGGGCAATTCTGGTTTCACTTGGGGTCTCATGAGATTCCCATCAGATGGCAGCTGAGGAGGCTACAGTCAGTCATATGAGGGCTCAACTAGGACACTGAAAAGGCTGCGCATCTTTGCTTCTTTGTGTAGTCTTTGCTCCACATGGCCTCTCCAGCTGGGTAGTTGAACTCCCTAAACGGTGGCTCGGAGCTTCAAAAAGTACAAAAGTGGAAGCTGCCAGGCTTCTTAAGGCTTAGGCCTGGAACCCGCAGAGTTTCACTTGTGCACTCTGTTGGTTAAAGCAATTCACAAGATCAACCCAGAATCAGTGTGGGAGGAGAAGACACAAAGGCTTGAATAGTGCATAAGATCTCTTTGGAGACTAACAAGTGCGTTAGTGAGGAAAGTACAGGATGCTATGGAAACACCCAGGGGAGGCATATAACCTAGTTATGGAAGTCCTAAGAAGATTTCCAGGAAGACTTCCTGGAGGCAGTGACATATAAACTGATGAACCTGAATGATGAACTAGCCAGATGAAGAAGCAAAAAGGAAGACATAATTCAGACTGGAAATAGCTGATGCAAATACCTAGGGAGGCAAAGAGAGCACAATTTAAGATCAGTGTATCTGTGGGGGCCAGGAGGTGGTTATAGGATAGTGATAGACCTTTAGTCTGGAGAGGTAAATGGGGCCAGGTCATAAAGTCTTGTAAGCCCCCCCACACACACACAGATGTCTGGACTCTGTCCTGAGGGCATGGGACATCAAGAAAAGAAGCAGGCATGATAGAGCCAAAGGGAATCTTAAAAGGCTATTGGCTATTGAGTGGGTGATGGATTGGAGGGGTCAAGCCCATTTTTCACCCTGTCCCTTCTAGCCAATGACCTCACCTTCTTCACTGAGAAGGCTGAGTCACCACCTCAGAACTGCTATCGGTACTTTTTGCTTTTTATTAGTGGGAATTTTTATCATAAAAAATGCAAGCTCCTTTGTACAAGTTTTTGGGTTTTGTTGTTGTTGTTTTATTTTAAAATGAACATGTCATAAAAAGCCTGCTACCTAGTAGGATCTAAAAGTAGGAACATGTGGTTGGTCAAGTGCTCAAACAATTTATACCTCTGTGAAGTATGTTAAGGAGAACAAGGAGCATGCCAGGCTCAGGAGAATTTACCCCTCAATTAAGTAGTGGTTGGTTAAGAGAATACCTACTTTAGTCCAAAGTCAAATGGTACTAAAAGAGCAACCATTTTCAACTCTTCAGGGTTTCAGAAAGCAGCACAGAGGAGCTTCGGTTTGGAACTGGCCTGCCTGGCAGCCAACACTTACCAGCTGAGTTACCTTGGTCAAGTAAATTATATCTTTTACTTTGGTCTCCTCATCTGGAAGATAAGAATGATAATTGTACCCTTCTCATGAGATAACATAAATTGCGTGGCACATGGTCAGTAAATGGTGATGATGAAGAAGGATCTAACGAGAACAGCTGTGAGTACAGCTGTGGACATTTATTTAGTTACACACTGTACAAATAAATATAAGGCATGAATATGAGCTAGAAGAAATGACAAGAATAGAGACTCATTTGGAGAGGTCTGTCTCTTCCTTTGCTCTAGGCCGAACTCTGTGTTTGCTTTCAGTCCCATTCTCTTCCGGCCTCTTCTAGAACCTTGTCTATAATTATCCTGACCCTCATGCCAAAGCATACATACATCTCTCTACTATTTTTTTCTTTCTACCTATGAAATATACACAAGCCTTTCCTATCTTGATGGGGGGAAATCCTTTATTTGAATCTCCTGCCCTTTTCAGCTACCATTCCTTCACTTTCAGCTTTGTCTCCCAGCTTCTATCGATGCTCTTCTGACACAGATGTCACTTCTAAGGGTCGTCAAAGACCATCTCATTAACCACCATTGGGCTTTTGTTTAATCAGTCTCCAGAGCACTTGACAGCAGTTGACTATCCACTCCTTAAATTTCACATACAAAACCGCCTCATCATCCCACTTCCTTATTTCTGTCAGTTGTATCATTTCCCCAAGCCATTCAGGAAAGAAACCCTGAACTCAGGGTCGGCTCAACTCCCTTCTCTGCCCTCCCCTACATTAGTTTTGATTCTCGTTGCAAATATGAAAAACTCACTGAAGTTAGAGCTCTTTAGAAAAGTTTTATCAGGATACAGAAGAGTGAGGGGACATCTAATGAACCCCAAAGGCAGGATGCAGCTGGAATCCAGGAAAGATAGGACAGTACGCTCAGGAGCCAATGAAGTGAGTCCTCTCTCTCTTTCTAGCTTTCTTTCTGGATTTCTCATGATCTGCACAAACACCCCAAAGGTGTCCCCAAACCCAGCTATTCAACAGGTCCTATAAAAATCGCCATGTTTTCATCAGGCCCTTGAATCCATCCCCTCTCTAGCTTCCCTTGTACTGTATCTCCCATGTTTGTTTACCCCCTGATCGTTCTGTTCCTATCTTGCTTTTCCTCCTCCTGACCCTGAGTATGAACATCGCCCACATTCAGTTCTCTGTTCATTGCTCTTTTCTTGAACTACCTTCTCTGTTGTTGACCCCTAAACGAGAGTAGAGTGGTTAAGAGCTTAGATTCCAGAGTCCTAATGTCCTGTGTTTGAATCTCCCACCACTTTCTAGTTGTGTGAACTTGGGAACGTTACTTGAAATTTTTGAGCCTCAATTCCTCATCTGTGAAATGGAGATAAAACTGTTTCTTTCCTGACAGGGTTGATGTGAGGATTCACTGAGCAAACACATGTAAAGTGCTTAGTTAGAAAGCACCCAATAAATGGCAACAATTATTAGCCTTACCTTTATTCTCTTTCCTGACAGTTCTAGTTTTATGTCACCAGCTAGACTTTTCCATTAAATGTCCTACTCTGACCTCAGATCCACCTGTCAGAATTCTCCAGGTACTGTTGGAAGATGTAGCTTTCTCAGACCTGGAGGGTCAGACGACCTGAAAAAGAGGAGTGGTCTCATCAGATCCTCAAAGGAACCCCTACCTGAGGCCTCAGCTAGGCCTCAGCAAAGAAGACTCAAAACAGTTCCCCTGTAAGCCTCCAAACTATTTACTGGCTGTCTTAGAATCCAAGAGAGCAGACTGGGCTGCCCTTAAGAGAACAAATGAAGGATGTGAATCCATCCTTTAAAAAAAAGCCCCAGGGTTGGTGAGAGGAGGTGTAGCAGGATCAGTGGAGCTTTGAGATGGGTGTGAAAGGTGAGAGCAGCACCTTCAGGGTGAGGAGCCGGGCTTAGGCTGGGGCCTCCCCCCAGCTCTGGGGATTTGGCAGCACAGAAGCCAGAGGCGCTCCTGTTTTCAGCTGAACTGTTGCAGAACCCCTTTGCCACCCTGTGAACATTCCTCATTAAGCTCAATGTGAAGAGCAGCTTTCACCTGCCCTCAGCCCGGCACTCCCACCTCCCTCTCTGCTTCTGAGTGGTGGTATTCCTACCAGCAGGTAGTGCCCACTCTCATCCTGTGTAGAACAGGGTTTGTGGGAAGAGAGGGTAACCTCACAGCTGTTTGCACAGGAGTGGCCAAGTAGTTAAGAGCTCTGCTCTGAAGCAGAATGTGTACCTGTTCTAATGTCACTTCTGCCATTACTATCTTTGTGACCCTTGGCAAGTTGGTTAACCTCTTTATGCCTCATATGTACAATAGGAATGATAATAGGTCTATGTAATAGTTGTGAGTTTTAGTAAGATAATGCAGTTAAAGCAGGAAGCTTGGTCCACCTATATCACCGAGAGCCAAGGGCCCTGTCCTTGCAGGAACAGCCATCCCCATTCCCCCCACACGCCCTGACTGCTCTGTATTGTCCTCTGTTTACATGTCTGTCTCTACCATTGCACTATGAGTGCCATCAAGTCAGAGATAGAATTGTATGGATCTGTGTCCTTGGTGCCCATCATAGGATCTGGCACATACATGAGCTTAATAAATACATGTTTACTGTTTCAAGGAATTGGTGAAACAATGTAGAAGACTTAAGATTCCCTCTGGCCTCAGGGTCCCACCACCCACCTTGGGTCATTCATCACAAATAGAAGGCTTAGGCCAGTCCCTGTCCTAGGGCCTGGGGCTACTACAGTGAATGCAATAGGATAGGTTCCTGGCCTCATGGAGTGAACTGTCCAGGGGTGGTAGATATCAAACCTGTAACAAAACTGATGATATATTCCAAGTAGGAGCATTGCTAGCAAGGAGGAACCCAATCCCCTATAAGAACATAGAGCAAAGTGAGAGGGAAGGATCAGGGAGAGTTTCCTAAATCGGTGGTCCCAAACCATTTTGGCACCAGGGACCTATGAGAATCTAATGCCGGATGATCTTAGGTGGAGCCAAGGTGGTGATGCTAGTGCTGAGGAGTGGCTGCAAATATAGAGGAAGCTTTGCTCACTGGCCCGCTGCTCACCTCCTACTGTGCAGCCTGGTTCCTAACAGGCCATGGACTGGTAGCTCTCCACAGCCCAGGGGTTGATGTGACAAGTAAACCAAAGCCCAAGGAAAGCAGACTGGGTTGAAGTGGAGGATGGAAAAGAGTCTTCTAGGTTGGGGCAACAGCATATGCAAAGGTCCTGAGACAGAAGAGAACTAGGCTGCTAGATGGAAGACAAGGTTAATGCTGCTGTAGCCCAGTGATGGAAGGGGTCAGTAGCTTTGCCAAGGTCACAGACCTGGGAGCATGGGTTATGCAGAACCTTGTAGGCTATGATGAGAATGTGAGACTTTATCCTAATGATAATAGATAACATTTATTCAATGTTATGTATGTGCGCACTGTGCTAAGTACATGTGTTTCCTCATTTACTTTTCACAACTCCACTAGGAGGCTGGTGCTATTCCCACTGTACAAATAATGAAGCCCTTGCTCAGGGAACTTAAATTGTTCAAGATCACACAGTTGGCTGGAACAGAGCTGGGATTTGAACTCTAACATCGGGATCCAAAGCCTGCCTTCTTAACCCCTGCGTCGCCCAGCCGAGGAGCTCAATATGGTCTTAGATCTGAGCCGCATATTCCGCAAGGCCTGCCTTCTTTTGCGGCCACATGTGCTGGATCCTTCTCACCCAACTAGGGGAACCCCAGCAGAGGCTAGCTCTGGCCAGATGAGCGCCCCCACTGCGGGCCGGGTGGCAAGCAGTGCGGCCACGGAATGGCGCCCAGCCGGGTGCCCCTCCACGTGACGGGTCGGGGCGCGAGCACCGCGGAGCGGTGGAGCGCGGCCGCAGTGCGGTGGGCGCGGGGGTGTGCGCGCTCGCGCTGCCGAGGCAGCTGCGAGATCTGGAGGTAATGGACCCCAGAGGGCCGCCGGGGCGGGGAGGGAGGGCGCCCTTCGGCGTCCGGCAGGGGGCTCTCTCTCCCTGCCATCCCCGGGCAGAGTGCCGAAGCCCCACTGCCTGGGTCATGTTCCCTCTAACCTCGAGGGGGGAAAAACAGCGTTCATTTCTGATTAAAAATTACTATTTTTTAAAAAAATGGGTTTCATTCTTTATTTCTTTCTGTCCTCTCCGAGGGCCAGAAAGAGGCAAAAAGCAACACCAAGAATCCATTCCAAACGAGCAACCAAGAAAAGACGCGGCGGCTCCCAGATGTTGATGTTTTGTTTTTTGACATAAATCTTTGCACTCATATGGGAGTTTTCATTGATTCATGTTCCCATCTGCTGAATTTCCTTTTATTTATTTAATATGGCTTTTTGGGGAAATCTTGCTCCGAAGCTCTGGAGGAGCATAAACTAAGCAACCGCTGCACGCCCTCCTTCCTCCTTCCAATCTTGGCTGCTGGGGGAAGGGAGGGAGAGTCAGTGGTACCCTGCACGGAAGGCTGCTTGCTCCAAGTCCATCCCTAGTGAAGCAGGAGCCTAAGCCTCCTGCTTGGGCCAGCCCGAAGCTGTAAACCCAAGAAACAGCACTGAGTCCAGTCACACAGAGTCTGTTTCTTCTCCTTCCTGCCCACTCGCACTACTGCGTTCCTTTCACGCTAAAACGAGCTCTTGGTTTAACAGTTTTGGAGACCTGGAAACATCCAACAGTGGATGTCTGCATTAAACGTGTTAGAGGAGCTCCTCCTCTCCAACCCATCCCCCATCCCCCACTCCATTGGTGATTCTTAGTAATTAAGAGCTTCAACTCCAGAGTCAGACTGTCTGAGTTTGAATCATGAGTACTGTATATAGAGAATTCTCGAGCAAATTTTCTCTAAGCCTCAGATTCCTCATCTATAAAATGGGATTAATTATTATTTCTTCTTCGGACACAGCTACATTTCACAGATGAGGAAACTGAGGCTGAGAGTAATGAAGAGATTTGCCTCACTTGGACAGAGCCAGAACAGACTCTTACGTCTTTCTGATCCTCATGCTATCCCAACCCCAACCTCTTCCCAGATGCTCCACCACTTTTCCCAGGGTATGCCATCTGCCTGGCAGGAAGTGGGTGCTCTCTTATCTATGAGGCAGAAGAAAAGGCTAGAAGTTAGTGATTCAGAATGTCTGACACCTTAGAACAATACCCATTTAACCTCACAACATAGGACCAAATTTGAAAGGAAACTAGAGGTCATCTCAATAGGTTTCCTACCTCATCCATGCAGGCTTTCCTGACAGGCGCAGAGAACTTATCCTCTAACAGGGCAGTCCCTTCTATTTGAGGATGTTTTTAGCTATTAAAAGACCCATAAACAATTTAATGAGACGCTTTGAATGCAAGAAACCATGATTTCCTCAGACCAAGCCCTATAAGACCCTCCTTTAGAAGGCCCAAGGCAGTGATCTCCAGTCCTGAGAAGAACGGAGGGATTCCTCAAAGTGTGAAATTATCCCATTGCACCCTCCTGTATGAAGCATACACTGAATATGTATTCATTCCCTATGTATATCTCGTCTAGCCCAAGCGTCTCTGCATGTACTACGTGGGACTCTCCCTTGCAGGGCAAGATAGAGATTCTCTGATTTGGTTCTAAGCTCACCTCATAGGTGCACATGTCCTTCACCCTTCATCCATGTGCACTATTTTCTGAAATTCCCATGTGTGGTAAGCAGATATGGTGTCTCTACATGTGTTCAGTGCCTTACTGAAAGTCAGGCCTCAAAATATATTTATTGAAGAGAATCAGATGGTATGGGAGGGCACTTCTGTTCACTTTGCCCAACAACCACCTAGAATGAAACTATTGCCTTCATCTTGAACTAAAATCTATACATTGGCTACATGATTTATCCTTGAAATTGCCATGAGAAGTGTCTTTTTGCGTGTCAAAAGAAAGACTTGAGGCCTTGAAGGAGACCAAATGATAAAATTAAGAAAATGGATAAAATTAAGAAAGGGCCCTAATTTTTCCTTTGAAGCACATTGTCTTCCTACTTTTGTGGTATTCCATGTGTAAATGTATATGTGTGTGTGTGGGTAGGGGGTGATTTAGGGTTAACTGACAGCTATAAGCTTAGTGCAGTTGGAAAACACTCGCTCCTCAGAGAAGACACAGAGGGAAAGGGGACTTTAAGGTGTCTGGATGAGAGGGTTCAGAGCAGTGAGAAGAAAATTACATCAGTGCAGCTGCATATGAGAGGCCCAGGCATAAGGCTCCAGCCAGTCCCCAGGATGTCTCACCCACACCCTCTTGGCTACATCATACTTCCTGCAGTGTGGATGAGGCCTTAGAAGTCATCACGGGTGACAGTAGGATGGACCAGGCCCAGCTCAGTGACAGCGAGAGAAGCCATTCTGCTGACTGTGCTCTAAGGCACTGTGAAAGCAGCCAAGAGTAAGAGCAGTCACCCTGCCAAATGGTGCTGGGATCAGCTGGGTGGCCAGGAAAACCTGGCCAGATTCTTCCAGCCAGGAGATGCTAACAGAGAGACATGTGCCCCTCTGGATGTCACATCCGAGGGTCATAGTACTAAAACTGTGGTGCCTAGGCTTGGCCATGAGCTCGCTAGATGAGGAAGCCCTGTTCGGGGTCCTGAGAAAGCTTCCTTTCCCAGCCAGAGTGTGCTGATTTCCACACCGGGGGCTGATACACTCCATCATACGGTTGAAGTCATGGAGAGAAGAAAGGTTAAACGTCGGACCCACCTTCTCACCTGTGAGTTCTTGGACTAGAGACTCCTTAGGATTTTCCCCCCTTTACTCTGACCTTTCTGGTTAATCCAGTTCAGTAATTCTACTCATCCTATCTACACTGAGCAC
Organism: Eidolon dupreanum; assembly: GCA_028627145.1. Classification (NCBI taxonomy): domain Eukaryota; kingdom Metazoa; phylum Chordata; class Mammalia; order Chiroptera; family Pteropodidae; genus Eidolon; species Eidolon dupreanum. The sequence goes on from CM053515.1 coordinate 23,325,858, forward strand.
ATGTAATGGCAGGTGCTTTTCTAAATACTGGGAATATTATGATGAATAAGGGAGACATGGGCCCTGACCTCAAGGAGTTCACAGTTCAGGGGAAAAGAAGTGCAAGATAAATAATTACAATTATGAGGTATGTTACAAAAGGAGAGGCTGGGGGATCTATGGGAGAGGATCAAGAGGAGGTTTAACACAGTTTAGTGATGTTTCTCAAAATATGGTCCCTGGACCACTTGCATCAGAGGCATCTGAGGTACTTGTAGAAAATTCAGGTTCCTGGGCCTTGTGCCAGATAAGAGTTGAAGGCTTTGAGTTGAGGCCAGGATTCTGCTTTTTTAAAAAGTGAAATAAAACTTACATAACATACTATTAGCCATTTATAAAAGGGCACACTTCAGTGAAGTTTAGGACATTCACAATGTTGTACAATTATCAAGCACTCACTCTCCACTTCCCCATCCCCTATCTCTTGGCAACCACTAACCTGCTTTCTGTCTCTATGGATTTACCTATCCTGGATATTTTATATGAATGAAATCATATACTATATGACCTTTTCTGTCTGCCTTCTTTCACTTAGAAAAATATTTCTGAGGTTCATTAAAATATGTTGTATCATATATCAGTACTCCATTTCTTCTTATTCATGGATCATATTCCATTATATCTATATACCACATTTTGTTTATCCATCCATCAAAAGAGTTTTGAGTTGTTTCTATCTTTTGGTTATTGTTAGTATTGCTACTAATGTGAATATACTTAACACTATTGAACTGTACACTTAAAAATGGTTAAGGTGATAAATTTTATGTTATGTGTATTTTACTGTAATAAAAAAAATTCAAACAGTAGCTATCTGGGCCCCACCTTCAGAGCTTTTGACTCAGTACAGAGATAAAAAAGTTGATCCTAAAATTCATATGGAATTGCAAGGGATCCTGAATAGCCAAAGCAATCTTGAAAAAGAATAACAAAGTTGGAGAACTCACATTTTTTTTACTTTAAAACTTACTACAAATCTACAGTAATCAAAATAGTGTGATACTGGCATAAGGATAGACATATAGATCAATGGAATAGAATTAGGAGTCCAGAAATAAACTCACACAACTATGTTCACAACTGATTTTCAACAAGGATGCTAAGACCATTCAATGGGAAAAAGAATAGTCTCTTCCATAGTACTAGGACAAGTGGATCTCCACATGTCAGAGAGAGAGAGAGAGAGAGAGAAAGAGAGAGAAAGAGAGAGAGAGAGAGAGAGAGAGAGAGAGAGAGAGAGAGAGAGAGAGGAGAGAGGGAGAGAGGAAAAAGAAAAAAAAGAAGAAAAGAGAAAGAAATTGGATCCTTATCTCTAACTCTATACAAAAATTAACTCAATGTGCATCAAAGACCTAAATGTAAGAGATAAAATCATAAATCTCTTAGAAGAAAACATAAAGGTGAATCTTCATGACTTGGATTTGGCAATAGTTTTTTAACTATGACACCAAAAGCACAAGAAGCAAAAGAAAAAAGGGATAAATTGGACTTCATAAAAACTAAAAAGTTTTGTGCATCGAAGGACACCATCAAGAAAGCAAAAACTCTCTCTCTTTCTTTCCTTACAAATCATATATCCAATAAGTTTTTAGTATCCGGAATACATACAAATTTCTTACAATTCAATAACAAAAAACAAATAACCCAATTTAAACATGGGCAAAGGACTTGGACAGACATTTATCCAAAGAGATGCAAATGGCCAATAAATACATGAAAAGATGCCCAATATTATTAGTCAGTCATTAGAGAGATGCAAATTAAAACTACAATGAGTTACCACTTTGCGCTCACTAGAATAGTTATAATAAAATTTTTAAAAAGTAAAATAACATTTTGGCAAAAATGTGGTGTTATTGGAGCCCTTGTACATTCCTGGTCAGCATGTAAAATGATGCAGCCACTGTGGAAAACAGTTTGGTGTTTCCTTAAAAAGTTAAACATAGAATTATCACATGACTCAGCAATTCTACTCCTAGATATATACCCAAGAGAACTGAGAACAGGTACTCAAACAAATACTATAATTTTTCATCTTAGAAAACTGAAACTCTATACCCATTAAACAACTCCCTTTTCCCCCTCCCCCAAATCCCTGGGAACCACCATTCTACTTTCAGTCTGTATAAATTTGACTACTCTAGATATTTAATTTGAAATATGACGTTGGAGGAGAGCTCTACAGGTAGCCTGGACCACCAGAAAGACAAACAAATGGGTCCTAGAGAAAATTAAGCCTGAAACATCGTTGGAGGCAAAAATGACAAAAACTGAAGCTGTCCTACTTTGGACACATCATGAGAAGGCAGGGTTCTTTGGAAAAGACAATAATGCTAGGAAAAATAGAAGGCAGAAAGAAAAGAGGAAGACTAAATATGAGATGGATTGACTCCATAAACAAAGCCATAGCAGATATCATTTATTCATAGGGTCACCAGGAGTCAGAGCTGACTCAATGGCATATAACACATACGGATATCTCGTATAAGTGGAATTATACAGTATGCATTATTTTGTGACTTGCTTATTTTACTTAGCATAATGTCCTCAAGGTTCCTCCAAGCTGTAGCATGGGTCAGACTTTTCTTCCTTTTTAAGACTGAATAATGTTCTATTGTGTGTGTGTGTGTGTGTGCGTGTGTGTGTACACACACACAATAATTTAATGTGTATATACACAGTTATTTATTGACACTTACCCTATACATATACCACATTTTGTTTAGTCATTCATCTGTCAATGAAGATTTGAGTTGCTTTCACCTTTTGGCTATTGTGACTAGTGCTTCTGTGTACAATATCTCTTTGAGACTGTTTTCAATTATTTTGGGTGTATACCCAGAAGTGGAGTTGCTGTACCATATGCTAATTCTATTTTTAATTCGTTAGAAACCACCATACAATTTACTGAAGTGGCTATTTTATATTCCTACCAACAGTGCACAAGGGTTCTGATCTTTCCACATCCTCACCAACACTTGTTATTTAATGTTTTTTTTTTAATAGTGTGAGGTAATATTTCATTGTGATTTTGATTTGCATAGGAATCTGCTTTTTAAAATAAACTTTTTATTTTGGAATAATCTTAGATTTGCAGAAAAGTTATGAAGATAGTACAGAGAGTTCCTATATATCTCTCATTCATTTTTCAGTTTCCTCTAATGTTATTATCTTACATTACCATGGTATTTTGTCAAAAATGGAAATCTGCTTTGTAATAAGTGTGCATGTGCATGCACATACACACGCAGTGATTCTTAGGTGCATTAAAGTTTGAGAGCCACTGATTTAGGGGTCAGGAAAGTCTTTCTAGGGAAGTATATTTCAGCTGTTACTTGAAAGATAAGTGAATAAAGGGAATGGGTGTGATCCAGGCAGAGGAACAAATTGTGCCAAAGCCTGGGGGTAAGAAAGAACTTGGAGCACTTGAGGATAATCAAAATAGCCATAATAGTAATTTATTGACACTTACCCTATGCCAAGCACTGATAAGCACTTTAGAATATTACTTTACTTAATTTTTCATAACAATTCTATAAAGTGGGAAACATTATCATCTCCATTTTATAGATGAGGTAACTGAGACTTGATAGAAGTAACTTGCTCAAGATCACTCAACTATAAAGTGGCAAATTCAGGATTTAAACTCATATCTTTCTTTCAAATTCCTTTTCTCCCACCAGGCCCTAGTCGGGTTTAATCATCTGTTTACAGCAAGAAACAAAATATTAAATATGTGCCTTTACCTCTCCCTGGTCTAGTCTTCCTACTCTCTTTCCCAGGCTACTCATCCTTCAGGGTTCAGAGAGGCCTTCCTATTCCAAAGCTGTTCCTTACTATTATTCTTTCTCATTGAACTGATGGTCGCATGAATACACAAATAGAAATAAGTAGGATTAGTAACAATTTGTAATTATATACTTATTCACGTGGTTATTTGTCTAAAGCCTCTTGCTCCCACTATACCGCCAACCCATGAAGGTGAGGATCCAGACTGTTTGATTCACCTAGTACCAGTAGGAGCTCACTAAGCATTTATTAAGTAAATGAAGATAGGCACTCAATCATTTCTGGAATGTTGAATGAGTGATTTTTATTTTTGAGACAGAAGAAAATCAAATGGGTTATTGGCTGTCACTTAAGACATTAATCATAGGTCCCCTCTCTCTCCAGAAAAAAATCCTCACCCTCACTCCTCTAACTGTTACATCCCATAGAAAGTGCCAGTGGTTTTGATTCCTCAGAAAGAGATACAGATGTTTCTTAGGTCTGACCTAAGAAACACCTCCTTCACTATTGGGAAATTCTGAGATGAGGGTGGAAAGTCTCTAAAAATATCATCAAGAAGAAAATAGAACATCATCTTAACAGCCTCAGAAAATCAACTGCGAGGAGGAAAGGAGGCAAGTGACCTCCCCAGCTCTTTTCTCACTCTGGGATTTGCTTTCCAGCATAGCACCAGAGAGCTAGCAGAGTGACCATATGCAGGTGAAGCATAATTGCTCCTTACCTCCCCTGGCTCCTCCAGTGTTAAATTAGCTTTATTGTCAATATCACATTGGCAGCTGGAATGAATTATTGAAGCTCATTCACTGCAATAGGCCCAGGTTCCACTTGCTTTATGGAATGGGGGTGAATGTGAGCATATTATTTCTGTTTGCTGTGTTGCGGTCAGTACATTTTCAGTCTGTTGTTAATATGGAGGGACTCAGCCCTGATCAGCAGATAATGCCAGCCCCTGCTTCTCATGAGATCAGCAGAGACAGACAAAGTGAGAGGGCAAGACCCACAAACTTGCCTGCTTGCTGGCCCCAAATTCACAGGGCTCTTAGTTATCACAATTTACATTGTAGTCCCCAAACACCAATTCATATACAAATAAGCACACGCAGTCAACACTCACACACACATATGTGCAAGCATACATTCAAAGTCTCAATAAAGGTACACTCACCAGAGACCCAAGAACAAAAATATGGAGGGTACCAATATTTTAAATAATATTCTAAAAGACAGTGCAAAATTTAAAGCCTCTCCTCTTATCCCTCCTTCAACACCAATGTTTCCCCAGCAGGGCTGGCTAGTTTGTCCCCCACACTTGGCAAATATAGATGATCTGGGATATCCAAAGTCAAGGGCGAGGAATCCAACTACTGGGGTCTCCTAAGCGCTTGTTAAGAAACAGTTTTCCTTCTCTGCTCTCTCCCAATTCCCCCATGAGATGATGTATCACTGGACTTAAAAATATGTTTCTGCTGTTTGGCCCAGATGTCAAAATTATTAGTTATAGTTCTGCATTTATTCATACACACCTGCACTGACATTCACGGTCACAAACATGTATTTACACTACTATACACACACACATACACTCACACTCACTATATACACAGAAGTAGGCTTCCTGGCCACATACATGGTTGGGTTTGGATGCTGCTGAGAAGAACATGCCTCTCAAAAGTCCTGCCATTAAATATCACTTTGAGAGTCCCCAGTTAAGAATCAAACACCTCTGGTCAAGGCAACATACCATAAAGTTATCATCTAACATTTTAGCAGAAACTCTCTCTGCCCAGGGCACTCCTCTTCCTGGCTGGCTGACTCTCACTCATTCTTCAGGGCTGATCTGGCCTTCCCTGCTATTCCATCTTCTCCCAGACTAATAAGAGAGGATAAGTTCCCTCATTTTCTACTTTTGTTACTTTCTGTTATTTTCCTTGGATGCACCTATTATAACTGTAATTAAGGAATTATTTGTATAATTATATATGTATAGTTTATGGTTCCAATAGACTGAGTTCTCCAGTTGTTTAGGAACTGCCTTGTCTCTCTGCTTTTTACTGCATTCCCAGTGGCTAACATAGTACCTGATAAATAGTAGATAGTTAATAAAATTTAAATGAAGCTGAAGGGTTTGGGGAAAGGAAAGCCAAGAAGGAGGGAAAGGGGCACAAAAGGTCCAAGTGATGGTTCCAAACTCTTATGATCTTAGGCCTCTGAATATCACCTATCTATCCCTTCCTCACCTGCCAGGGTGACATCATGTCCCCCTTCCTGGGGCATGTTAAGATGCTCAATGGAACCACAAAAGGACAGCACTAGGATTCATGAGAACAGAGACTTCTCAGCTGTAGGGAACAGGTTTGACGGGTATTCTGACCTGATCTGGCTCCTCATTTTTCCAGAATGTGACTAAGACTTCATATTTCTGGAACGGCTTTGCATGAGGAACTCCCTCTTCTAAATGTTTCCTGGTAATTAAGATGGAAGATGTTTGTTGCTCAGAACATATGGTTTTGATAATAATAATAATAAATATACTTCCAGGTACTATTTATTGAAAGCTCCTATATGCCAGGTGCTGGGCAGGCCAAACATTTTATACATATTTATATATAATTATTTCAATTAATTCTTCAACTATCTTATGTGGTAAGTATATATTATTCCCATTTTACAGATAAGGAACAAGCTCAAGGAGATTGAGTCATTGGCCCAAGATCACACAACGAGAACACAGCTGAGACAGAACAAGATTCTTGAGGCCATGCTTTTATCACCAGGATATACCACCTTTAATTTTAAGCCCATGAAGAGATGCTAGCCCACCCCTTATCCCTAGACTTTTCTACTCACTCAGCAGATATAAACTGATGCCATTTATGGACTGGCGGTTTATTTGGGATCTTGGAAGCTGCTACAATTTCCTTGTCCTAGAAACAGCTAGACCTGGCTCTTGATTTCCGGAGTCAGAGAAGAGATGCCAAAACATTTGGAATTGCAGGAGGAAGCAGATACAGACAGCTGGAAAGGTGCCAGTTCCTCGATGTTCCCCAGCAAAACACTCCTGGGCTCAGGCCCTCCTGCTTGAGACATGGGCCCCCTTTAGTTTTTTCCCCTCTGCACTTCTTTTTTCCTAATGCCAATGCTGGGGGGCTCATTTTGAAACAACAGTCTTGAGGCAGGTGACAGGTGGGCCACATAGGGCCACAGAAACCAAAACCAGTCAGAGTGAAGGAGGAGCTCCCACTGAACATGGGCCCTGTTTGCTTGAGACTGCACTCAGGGCTCTGGATTATTGCATACAGTAACTTTTATGAAGTGAGAACTGTCTTGGACATTAGGTCATGGTCTCTGCCTCTCTCTCCCTAGTGCACTGTCTTTAGCTTTGTTCTTCCAGTGACTAGCAGAGCCTGAGCTCTATAGCTCCAAATTAGGTCTGGAATCAGTTTAAGACTACTAAGGTCCCAGACCTCATGTGGATGAAATTTGGTCTGTCACAGACACTTTCTGGCTCATCCTTTCAGCCTGCATTGATCCTGGTGTTACCTCCTCTAGTCTGTGAACTCCTAAAGGGCAGGGTCTAAGTTAGTGTTGAGTATGGTCAATTGGCATGTGTCCTCTATTCTTACTTTTTTTTACTATGTTACAGAGACTAGAAAGCTACAGTACATTTCCCTGACTCCCTTACAATGAAGTGCACTTGTGTGACTAGAAGGCAGAAAGGAGGAATAGGCATTCTTTCTTCTATTTTGGGCCTTCTGTTAGCAAACAGAATCCTGGAAACATGGGGTTCTCCTGCAACAGCCATTCCAGCTTCCTGGTCTCTTTTTCCTATTTCCTAAATGGCACATCTTTGGCAATGTGTTCTTTAATTCAATAGTTCCAGTGGTAGAGTTCTGAGTCCCCATCTTTCCGATAATGACCTAAGTATTAGTGCTCTTGGCATTAGTAACTATCTTGAAGCAGTTTCTAAGAGTTCATTCCGCAAGTCTTTTCAACGTTTTTGTAAATACCTAATTTCCTACATTAAATTCCCTTCAGTTTGAAATACCTATAGTAGTTTCTGTTTTCTGCTCTGAACCAAGCCTGCAAAAGTTGTGAAATGACTTCTTTGAGACACTTGATTTAAAAGCAAGAGTGGTGAAGAGTAGAAAGCCAGTGAGCAGAGACAAAAATGTGTTATTATAAATCATCTTCTCTTCTTGAACAATCAGCAGGCTTTCTCATTCAGAGTCTAACAGAAATACAGGCAGGGGTAGAGCAGGTAAGTAGGCAGGCAAAGAAATAGACTTATATTTCAATGGTTGCATGACTTATACATAGAGGATAGACAGGCAAATAAGCACACAATTTAAATGTGAGAGTTCAGAAGTTGGCTGTAGATCCACCATGGAATGTGAATTAATGTATGTGACCCTTAGACACACACACCATGACTCAGGATTTTCTCTCCTAGTTTGAAAGTTCAACCCCTTTCTTTATTCACGATGATGGCCTTAAATGGGATGAAGAATAATATAAAAGGTAAAAGATGAATACATGTTAGGAGGATAAGAATCAAAGTGAAGTGATAAGACTGCAGTAAAAGAAGGAAGAATGGAGTGGGAATAATGAAGGAAAACCTAGAAGTAGGTGGGAGGCTGTAATGGGAGTGAACTTAAATTGAAAGGAGGGGAGGAGGTGAATAAAGGGGTGTTTGAGGGCAGATAAGCAAGAAAACCAACCTCCTCACTCCTGGATAACTTAATCTTTGCCACATATGTCAGGTATTAGATACACATTTACTGAACTTAAGAACAATGGGAGAATGGAGAAAGCAGGATCTGACAGGATGGGGTATATGTGTACTAATCACCACTAACATTTGCCAAATTTTACCATGAGCCAGGCAATCTGCAAAGCACTTTATATGCATTGTCATTTTAAATTCACACAAGCACTCAATGAGAAAATTATTAAATTATCTCCATTTAATAGAGGAGGAAGCTGAGGCTCAGATAGTTGAAGTAATTTGTCCAAGGTAACACAATTAGTAAGTGGCAGGGTGAAGATTTGAATTCTGACTTGTCAGACTTCAAAATCAGTGTTTCACACCACTACATTATATGTCTTCCTATTTGAGTCAAAGATAGGTCCATACTCCCCCCTCACACACAAAAATTTAGAGAAAACCCTGAAGAACATAGTCCTAGACCTAGCCTATCAGAGAGGAGAGGGTTAGCAGAGGAGGGATGGGAGCAGGAGGCTTGGGCCAGGCCAAGCACCCTGTCTGGGGAGGAACTGTATTAAAGCCTCATTTTCAACAACACAAAGAAAAACAATCTGAAACTTAATCATCTCCCAGAATTATGATCCCTCCCCACAGCAGGGAGCACATTAGCAGAGCTGAGAAATGATAATTCAGCAGCCCCCCAACTCAGCAGGGAGAGAAAGAGAGAAAGAGGAGGAGAAAGGGAGGAAAACAGAAACAGGCAAGGGGGAGATATGGGGGAAGGGAAAGGCAGAGCCTGACCTCTCATGGTTCTTTTTTTTTTGCCCGGGTTGAGACAGAATTCCAGGGGAGTGGCCTGGAGGAACTTGACCCTTCAATTCTGCTCAGATAGGGCAGGGGTCAAGTTGCTCCTTGAGTCAGTTCTCAGCACTAATGAATCCCTTGTCTAGAGCCACGCCCATGCCCACCGAGGCCAGGCATGGTTTGTGGTCTTAGCCAGGGTGGAAGACAGCTCTTGAGCCCCCAGGACTGGCGCCAAGCACCCTCTTGTTCGGTGGCACCTACGCGAATCAGCGGTCCGTCAGGACCCGAAGTGCTGGACAGCTCCCAGCCCCAGAAAAGCTTCTTAGGAGTCAGCTGCAGAGGTGGGCCCAGGCTTCCCCTCGCCCCGCAGTCCCCACCCTCAGGAGATGCGCAAAGGCTGCTGGGAGCTAGTGGCGGAAAGGGCTCGGGGTCGTAAAGGGTTCCCGATGGAGATCTGGTGGGGACCTGGAGACTGGAGCCCCGGGGGCAACTTCTCCAGACGCATTCCTTTCTTCTGAGTCGAGACCCCCCCCCACATCCCCCACCACCTCCCACCGTGGACAATGGAGCCTTCAGCCCCCAGAGATGAATGGAGCTTTTGAGAGCCGCACGCCAGGGGTCAGCGGCGGCCACCGGGTTCGGGGCTGCCTAGCCTCTAGAGCACGCTTGGGGGAGGAGATGTCCTGTGGTTCCCGCCTTAGAGACTGGTGGCTTGTGGGAAGGAGCTTCATACTGGATCAGGCAGTTCCTGGTAAAGAATTATTTGGCGGGGGGGAGGGCAGGGAAAGAGGAACTCCCCTCCCTGTACAGGGAGGAACCAGTGTGTACCCCC
>CM053515.1:23336126-23527002 GCA_028627145.1 Eidolon dupreanum
CGCAGTGCATCAGGAAGAGGGGCCAAGATGTAATTGGGTGATGTGATGGAGGTAGAGTTGAGGGGCTCATTCTTGCTCTTCAGTTCTCAGTGCTCCAGACATCTAGACAAGTCCTCTCAGAGGGGAAATTAGTGGGTGAATAAGGAAGGAAGACAGGTAGTAGCAAGAGTTCTGCCTCTTCCTAAGTCATATGAGGGTCTATCATTTTATCCTTCCTGAAGGACATGCCCACTTGAAAGAAGGAACCCCCCGCCCCAGGAAACTAGCCCCCAGGAGAGGAACTTGAAGTTGGTGTGGGTGTTCAGGGCTGTTCAGGAATCTCCCCTAGGCTAGAGGTGGCCAAAGGCCCAGGAGTGCCAGGTGCTTTTGTGGCATCCCTCCCTACCACCTCCACTGAGGAGCTGGGGAAGCGGGTAGGGCTGGAGGCCACAGCTGCCTCCTTTCTGTCCATCCTGTCAGGATGTTGATATATGGAAAGAAAAAAGTGGAGGTGGTCAAACAGGGGTTTAGAGCAGAGAAGGTAGAAGAAGCCTAAGGAAGGAGGGGCCGGGGGGGCGGGTGTAGAAGTGTGTGGCTAGGGTAGGTAGGGAACTTCTTAGAGGTTTGACTCTCAGCTCCTGGGAAGTGAGCCCCAGCCCTCACCTATGTTCCCACCTCAGACAAAGCTGGCTCTTGGGCAGAGACCATTGGAAATCTGGGAGTCCTGGGAGAACGTGTTGTGGGAATTGCTTGGGAAAGGGCCTCTCAGGTTACCAGAAGGCTCAGCAAAGCTTTCCTGGTAAGAGTGGGGAGTGAAAGGAGTCCCTTGGGAATGTAGGGTTTCCTGGACCTAAGCCATTGGCTCTCCCTTGGCCATAGCCCCCATTACAACCGTTTTGGTGTTTGCTTATTTTGGTTATTTTTTGATCAGATATTTTGGCACTGTGCACACTGCCTCTTGTTTCCATGGCAGCCCTGACAGGGGCTGAGGCACCGTGAGAAAAATACCAAAATTAATGAGTGAGCGAAAGTGCAGCCGAGAGAAAAACAAGGTTAAAAAAAGAGTTAAAACAGTAATGAAAACAGGCTTCCCAGCTCCACAGCAGAGCAGCTGCTGAAGCCTCCCCAGAGCGGCAGCCCCCGCCCAGCCTCAAGCTCCTGGCATCTCCCAGACCTCAAGGCAGAACTTGCCCGCCTTCCCCCACCCAGCCAGCCACAGAAGCAGCAACAGCCACTTGGGAACCGGCCCAAGCACAACAGTAGATCAGCTCCAACAGCAGATCAGTTCCCATCTCAGGTAGCATCCTGCCTCTCAGAACAGCATCCCAGGGAACAGCTTCTCATCTCCTAGGCAACGTCTGGGCTATGGCCCCCACACAACAGTGGTCCAGCTATACTACCAGGAAATGGCCTCCCAGCTATACTTGAGCTTCAGAGCTATGGCTGCAGGCATAACAGCATTCCAGCTAGAGTTCTGCACACAGTAACAGCCCAGCCACAAGCCTGGGTAACAGCATCTTAGCTATAGCCAATCCCTGTACACTGTCATCACAGCTATAGCTTCAGGACCAATAGCATCCCAGCTACAGTCTTATATACAACAGTAGCTCTGCTCTTATCCCAGGTAACACCCTGTCTCCTAAGTACAGGCTCCTAGCAACAGCCTCTCATCCCCTAGGTCCTAGGCAATGGATCCAGCTACAGCCCCAATTACGTCATAATAACAGAGAACAGCTTCTCACCTATCACCAGTCTCAGGTGTGCTAGTCACACACCTATAGCTTCAGGTCCAACAGCATCTCAATTACCACCCTCCCCTCAACATGTACACACACACACACACACACACACACACACACACACACACACACACAGCTTGGCAATCTGATTGTTCTGGCTCTAGCCTAGGCACGCCAGTTTCACAGCAACAAAACAGTGTCCCAGCTGCAATAAAAGGCAACAGCCTTTCTGTTATAGTGCCAGAGCCCACAGAATCCCAGTTTTCTTAGATACATCCCAGGAACACACATGTCACAGCAAGAGCCTTAGGCCACAGGTATTCCAACCACTCCCACACCTAGCATCCCCAGGCTCTAATCACTGGATACAATTTCAGCTGGAATCTCAGGTACCATCAGTTTCAGGATTCCCCCCAGTGCTCTACTTGCCAACCAGGTCCTATTCTCATTTGGTATGGTACCAGAAGCCTGGCTTTTCTCCTTTTCGGATGTCACATCCCAGTTCCTGCCCTTTGCCTGCCCTGCCTCCTGGAGAAGATAACCCCAATTCCCATATCTACATTGCAGGCTCAGGAACCCAGCCTGGCAGCCAGGTAGGAGGGGATGGGGGCAGAGGAAGAGTAGGCACACATTGGTTTGCCCTCACCCAGTTCTGCTCCTACCACTTGGTGCAGGAGTTGGATTTGATAGTGGTGGAGCAGGGAGGACTGAGGAGAACATCTGGGAGATTAGCATTTCCTGCCCAGCTCTGCGGCTGCCTATCTTGCTCAGCCCTGAGCAAGGGAGAAGAACAGAGGAGCCTTTGAATGGCTCCCAGCAAGCAGACTGGGGAGGGTTTGCTGCAGTGGGCAGCAGGCACATGCTGGGGGCAGGGAGGCTGGGGCTGCTCCTCTGTGGAAGATTTCTTGTCTCTGGGCCACTGATTACTTCCTTGGAGCTGTGCTCAATGCTGGGGAGAGTATGAGTTTTGAAGAGGACAGAGAAAAGCCACTTACAGGACAGATCCTCCTTTGACTAGTTCACCCTGCCTCCTATCTAAACCCCCTACCTGAGCTCCTGGGGCTGAGGACTGGGGATGAGGACTAGATTAGGGCTCAGGCCAGAAAGGGAGTCCAGTTGAGGGGAGCTGCTCTGGGAACAATCCTGGGCAGTCCTTGCTTGCCCCTTAGCAAGCCTTAGATCCCACCCTTATCCTGAAGAGTTTTCCACAGAAAGGCCAGGTATGAGAAGGGGAGGAAGCAGAGGATAGAAACAACAAATAGAAGAGTGGTCGAAATGGGAAAATGGGGGAGGACAAGGAGGAGGAGTTAGAGGCTATGGCAAATAGAGGTCCAGCAACCAGTCACCCCATAATAGGCCTTTCCATATCCAGCGCCACGCCTTGCCAAGGACAGCTTTCCTCATTCTTCTGACCTACAACTCTAAGTAGGGAAAGTCAAATTGAACTGGGGCACTTGGGAACCTGGGGTACCAAACCCTGAGCGCAGGCAAAGGGAGTTCCCAAGCTGCTCCATGACCTCTAGATGGCGCCAGAGAGCCAAAGCTGAGGGAGAAACTGAGTATCCGAGTGTGTGAGACACTGCGTGTGACATCGTGTGTGACTCGGTGAGTGTGAATGTGACAGGGAGCGGGTGGCACTGCGAGGGCGTGTGACACAGGCCGTGACACTGCGCGGCCTCGAGGGGCAGGGTCTTGTGTGACTCTGTGTGAATGTGTGTATGTCACTGGTAATGCGTGGGCCACAACTCCTTGCCGCCCTGAGGGCAGGTGTTTGGGGGGGACCCTCGAATAGCCCTACTCGGGCGCGGCACCTCATTCTCACACTTGCATATCTCCCCCATTCTCATTCTAGAGGAGCTCCCGGGTCTCATTACCCTCCCCCCTTCATGGTCCCCTCCATAGCCCCACCTCCACGGCTTGCTGCGGCCACCGAGGCTGACCGCTCTGCGGCTTCGGCCAGAGGGGGAAGGGTGGACTTCCTTGGAACGCAGTGGGAAGGGAGGGCCACACCGGGTGATCTGGGGGTCCTGTCAGGAAGGGGGCGGATCTGGAGAAGCAGATGTCCAGGGGAAAAGGCACTGGGAAGACACTACCCCTGCCTCGACTTCCCAGAGGACAGGGTAGGGGACAGGTGTTAGAGCGAGGTTAGGAAGGAAATTCGGGAGGGGTCCCAGATGAGGGCTTGGGTGGTTTAAGTGTAAGGTGAAGAGCCAGGGATGTGGACGGCCTGTGTATCCGGGCCCCGGGTAGCGGAGAGATAGCAAGGGGGGGGATCCTGGCTTTGGGGAGCGGTGCTTGGGGTCCCCTCCCAGTGGGTCCAGAGTGGTCCGGAGCTCCACCTCCCGGCCGAGGGGGGGCGGGGAGGCGGGCGGGAGGCAGGCAGGCGGGCCAGGAGGGAGGGGGAGGGAGGGGGCGGGCCGGGCTGTGCGCTCCGCTCGCTGCTGGCTCCGCCGCCGCTGCTGCCGCCACCGCCGCCGCCGCCGCCGCCGCCGCCGCCGCCTCACACACTCGGGGAGCGGGAGCGCGGCGCGGACGCGAAGCGGCCGGGGCTGCTGCACCTAGAGCCAGCCAGAGCCGGAGCCTGAACCGCAGTGCCAGCCCGAGACGTGCCGAGCCGCAGCCCGCGCCGGGGCCGGTGGTGGCTCATGGACTGCAGGGCCCGCGGCCGGCGCTGCCCCGAGGCGGGTAAGGATCCGGCGGCGGTGGAGGCGGCGGCGGCTCCCAGCCGGGAGCGGCCATAGCCGGCGGGAGCTGCGGGAGGGGCGCTCATCCGAGCGAGGCCACTGGGGCCCTGTCGGCGCTCCGGGGCAGAGGTGGGAGAGACTGGGAGCTCGGAGTGGGGATTAAGGCCAGGGCACCCTGGCCTCCAAGGCGGCGAGTAGCCGAGCGAGGAAAGGAGGTGCTGTACCGGACCCCAGCCTCGGCGTCCCGCACCCCTGCGCGCTTGGAGCCGCGGGCATAAGGGGACTCTAGGAGCGCGCGGGATGGAAATGGTTTTGGGGAAGCGCGCAGCCCCCAGTTCTGGGGGAGGAAGCTCCCCGAGGACGAAGCAGCAAGGACCCTCATCCACAAGGCACACACACACTTGTTGGGCGACCAGGTCTGCTCACTCGGGTGCTTCCAGCTTCCCGCAGGCACCGGGAAGGCCAGACCACGGACATATGTACACACATGCCTTCATCGGTACATATGTGCACACAGACGTACCTTCCGCACACCAGCGCCCACTGGGGCACCGTCACTGGCTCAGAATCCGCTTCAGCGTCTGCATGCTCAGCAGCATAAACACATAACCCATGGCCATATCCAGCAACGGAACACAACCGGGTGTGACTTTCGGACACACAGGCAAAATCCTGTACTCTCCCATAGGAGTGTCACGGCCACAGTTCGCCAGATGAATACTCAAAACCTAGCCTCACACACACATATTCCTTTAAGGAACACGCCTTAACATAAATTATGTTACATACTCCTTGGTTAGAACATAGGTACACATGCATCCCTCGACTGCACCCACAGAAACATAACCCAATGTCTCAACACAGGCCTTGAGGGCACACACACTAACACAGTAAGTGGCACCTGCAGCAGCGCCTCACAATCACAAGCACAGAATCCACTGCTTCACACGTCTTAACAGTGGGTGTCACACACACCTTACACCAGCGGTGTCACATTACACTTTTCAGCATATACACACAAACACACACTCTGCCCCTCTCCCTCCGAGGCCAGATTCCGTCTAAGGAAACCAGAGACGCCTGGCGAGCCCCTAGCGCCCCTTCACCTTAATCACGACATTGTTATTGTAAATATCGGCACAGCGGGAACCCTGGGGGCGGGAGGAACCGGCTTCCCCCGCCGGCGCCTCCCCCACCCCCACTCCGGGGCCGGCCGACAGGGTATTCCCGGAACGAGCTGGACCTGGCAGGCCGCGCCATCCGGGCTCCCCAGGGCTCTATGGCCCTAGTCCCTTTACAGAGGTGTAAGCCTGAGGCGGTGTTTGCGACCTTCTTCGGACCATTTAGCTGCGTTCTTCGAGCCACCTGGGTCCCAGCACACCTGTGTCCCTCTCACACTTGGGCGCCCCCTCCGCCAAGTCCCGGCTGGAGGCTAGAGTTGTGTGCGGGCAAGGCCCTGGGGCCAGAAGGGAGACCGCGGCACCCGCAGACGCTAAATTGGTAGGTGAGATGGACTCGCATCCCTTCCCCCTAGCTACCCGTGGTAGCCCAGACTTCTGGCCTCAGTTTCCCCAGCCGTGATGGCGACTATTCCTTCTAGCAGGAAATATTCGGGGCGGCCTTGAGGTCTTTGAAGATTGAGCGCGAGGCAGAAAAGCCTTTTCCACGGGCCGCGAGAGGGTCGGTTTATGAGAATGTCCCCGCCCGCCGGGGCTCACGGCTTTGTGATTCCGGCGCCGGCTCCCTCCCCGCCCCCTCCCGGCGCCTGCTGCGCGGCTCCCGCCGACGCGGGCTTGTGGGGTACCCTATGCAGGGGCCTGAGATGCGGAG
Source organism: Eidolon dupreanum (assembly GCA_028627145.1). Lineage (NCBI taxonomy): Eukaryota > Metazoa > Chordata > Mammalia > Chiroptera > Pteropodidae > Eidolon > Eidolon dupreanum. The sequence continues at coordinate 23,342,359 of CM053515.1, forward strand.
GAGAGATTCTCCTCGTTGGCCCCTGGGGCTGGAGGAGCAAGGAGCCCGCTGGTCTCCGCGCGTTCTCACCGTGCTAGGCCCCCTCCTAGCCTGGAGCTCCCGGAGGCCCTGTGCAGCCGGTGTGGGGGTGGGGCCGCCGGAGCCCTAGGATGGTGGAGGCACAGCCACCCCCGCCGGTCCCCAACCCTCCTGCGTCCTCTGGGAGGAGATGTCCCGAGCACTGGGTGTGTGCGGGGAGCATCCGCTGGCCACGTCTGTGTAGACAGAGGGCTGCCCTGGCCTGCAGAGTCTTGGACCTTCGGGAAGACGCAGGGAGCCTTTAATACCGGCCAACTTTCGTTTGCTGCCTGTAAAGAGGGCACCCAGGTGTTTGTGACAGTCCAGAGGTCTGGGTGTGTGTGTGAGAAGGGGCGGGGTGTTACTTTCTTGACATGGGGATCTGTAAAGATTGAAATCTGTAACTGCAACTAGACCAGGGCATGGGGTGGAATCGAGGAAAGAGGGATGAGGACCTCCAGAGAGGGCCAGGGACAGTGTGGTAGGGGAGCAGGTCTGGTTTCCCTGCTTCCCACACCAGTCCCCAATTCCAAAAGAGACTTTGGCTGGAAAGGGGTGTCATATACTGATCTGGCATCCTCCTGGCAGAGGGGCTGCTGCTGTGGCTACTTCTTCAGGGTAGCTGGGCTAGAAAGAGTGAGATAACTGCGTAAAAGAGTGGAGTGGAAAAGCCAAGAGAGGGCCTGCAAAGGTGGGGATGTGGCTGAATGGAAATCAAGGCTGGGGGGTGAGGAGATGGAGAAGGCCCTCCTGAATGGGGGTGAGGGCTGCCCCTACCATGAGCAAGGATAGTTGGTGCTGCAGAAAGAGATTCTTTCAACAATGTATTGAGCACCTCCTATCTGCCAGGGCCCATGATGGGTGGCGAGGATGCAGTACAGTAGTAACATACACCTGTCATCCTTGCCATCATAGTTCTTCCCAACTGGCATGGGATTAGTTCATCTTTTTATTGAACCAATGAGCACCTTACTGTGTGCTTGATGCTGGCAATAAAATGCTCTATTCAGCGATTGAAAGATTATATGTGTGTGTGTGTGTGTGTGTGTGTGTGTGTGTAACTTTTACAATAGAATAGACCTTAATGCATCAGATCTCATTTGATTCTGTCAAATAATTTCAAGAGGAAGGATTTATTATTTCCATTTCACAATATGGAAATAAGTTCAGAAGGGTGAAGTCACTCGACTAAGGTCACACAGCTAGGAAGTGGTATGACAAGGGTTTGAACCCCAACAATCTGACTCAAGAATGCAGGTGCCTGGAAGCCCTGTGGAGGCTAATAAAGGGTTGTGGAAGAGAAGGGAGAGGAGCTGAGGGCTGGCACTTGTTCACTGTGGGAGGCCTCTGAACAGCTCCACCCCATGCAGCCCTGCTTGCTTACCTTCCTCTCCCAGACATGAGCTTTGTCCCTTTGGTGTTTTGTGCTCACAGTGTCAGTAGCTGTTGTGTAATAGTGCAGGTGTGTGTGTGTGGGAGGGGGTCTAGGGCTGACCTGGTCACTGGCACAGTGATAGCTGCCTCTGCATGTTTCCTCTCTAGCCACAACGTTTAGCAGGAAGTGGACCCTGGTGCCTGAGGTGGGCTGGAAATGAAGGTTCCAGGTAAACCCTCACCATTGTCCTCCTCCCTCCCCAGATGTTGACACAGATGGTGTTTTCCTTGGCCCTCACTGGACTCTACCCCCTCACACCTCACTGTGCTCCTTAGGCCTGAGGAGGATGAGTCAGTATCCCTGCCGAGGCTCTGGGTTCTCAGGGTCTTGGGTGCCCAAGTCACTGGGCGGAGGTGGGGACACCCTTGCCAGGAAGGCAGCCAGGGCTTGGGGAAGGGCAGATAAGGCACAAACCACCTCAAAGGCTGCCACCTGGAACTAATGACTCCCAATAACCAACCACCAGGACAAAGTTCAAGGATGTGGAAGCAAGGGTGAAGCCGGACGTCTAACTCTGTTCTGGCTGCTCTGACTCCCTGCATCCCTAGGGGCCCTGAAGCAGCCTGGGGGGCCTGGGGCCTTCAGTCCTTGAACCTTATGTCCTCCCTTTCTCTTGCCCTCCTTGCCTGTCAGGTTTAGCAGCACAGAATTGGGGGGGGGCATATTACAAATGTCATTTTCTAGCCTCAGTGGGTGATTTCTGTTGCTTTCCTCTCCCCCATCCAGCCTTTCCCCCAGACTCTGGGATGTGAAGAGGCATTCTTTCTCAAATCTTGACTTCCACTTACTACTTCTGTGGCCTAAGGCAATTAATTATTCCTTTTGAGCCTCAATTTTATCTTCTGTACTATGGGGAATGGTGTAATAAAAAATAATACTCATTTCAGAGGGTTGGGAGGATTAGATAAAATAATGTATGCAAATATAGTAAAATCTCGGGGAATGTTAGCTGGTACCTAGCGATGACAGCACTGATGATGGTAAAGGTGATGATGGTAGAGTTTACACTTCTTTCTTAACTTCTAGGCCTTAGTGTATCTCAAAGTTGTTCCCAGAAGGTCAGGGCCATTGCAACCTGCTGCCTGGGGATTTCTCTGGGTCCCCCCTTCAGAATCAGAATTCCTAAGGGTGGGGCCAGACAATCCTCATTTTAAAGGAACTCTTCAGGTGCTTCAAGGGCCTAAACCCTCTTCAGCTCTTGCCACTACTAAGGGTACCCTCCCCCAATTCCCATCCCCTGCCCTTGCCACCACATTCCTCCTACCTCCCAGGAACTCCCCTCCCCCCATACCTTCCTTGCCTTGGATATTCTTCTTTGGTTCTCTTTCCAACTCAGAAGTTGGATACCACAGTCCTTTCCTGCCTCCTGTGCTGGCTGGAGGTAAGGAATCTCTTGGGGGGGGGGGGTCACAAGCATGTTGTGTTTGTGTTGCCTGGGAGGCCTGAGGGGTTAGAGTCCCAGGTTGTGACCCCAAATCAAAGTCAGTCTAACTGCCAGGCCACAGACCTCTGATTTGTAGCCACATTTTGTGAGCATTCGGTTTTTTTTGGAAAAATTTGCACCATAGTTTTATAAAATTCATAAAGGGGGATGTGACCAAAAAGCTTAAGAACCCTTGATCTGAAGTGAGTGCATAGAGGCAAGCAGTCACTGCCATATTTCTCCTCTTTGTCAGGTTAGGGTAATTGCCTATAACCCTCACCCTGCCAAGAATCATGCATGGAATTGGTGCATACTGTAATCCCATGTTGTGTGTGAGCTATGAGGTGGGGGCCCAGAAGAGAATGAGACTCTTTGGAGACAGGTGTGTTTGGGCTGGGGCATGATGGTAAGATGAGCTCTGTGCCAGGCCCACGCAGGTAGAGGGGAAGTGGCTAGAGGGTGGATGCAAATTGACTATCAGATAAATTTTTCTTCCTTTAAAGAGATTAAGATTGCAACTGGAAACAAATACACACTAATCTGATAACAGCTTCCAATACTTTGAACACATTCTGAGTGACCAGGGAGAGGCTTGCTGTGTTTTGGGCTGGCTACACGGAGGAAGGGAAGTGTTTGACTTATGTTTAAGGAATCTGTGTGTTCAGTGAGCACTACTGAGAGTCTACTAAGGACCTAAACAGAGAGGGATTAAATTGACCCTAGCAGGTTGTCAATAGGGGAACTGGGCAAGGAAACAAGCAAGGACCACACTGAAAGTACCAGGGTAGTCTAAGCCTGGGAGCTAAAATAATAAATTATTTTACTGAGTGCCTACTGTATGTGGGAGTCCACGGTGAGGAGTCTTGAGGATCTAAGAGTAAACAAAGCAGAGACTTTCCTGCTCTCTGCTCAGTCTTGTAGGAAAGACAAACAATTCAAAGATTATTTCCCAAACAACTACATGACTACAATTGGAAGTGCTTTCAGGGGCATTTGTTGAGTATTCGCTTTTAGCCCACATGATTTCAGACTCCCTCAGAAATAGGGTAGTATTATCCCCATTTTACAGATCAGGAAACTGAGGCTCTAAATCATTTGCTTCAGCCAGAAGGTAGGCAGCTGGGGCTTGCCTCAGACTGTCTGAGGTCATACTCCCTGCTTCTCCATCCTGCTGCCTAACATGTGTCAAATGGGTACAACCAAACAAAATTGAAAAACAGTCATTGAGTTAGAACCAGTTCAGCTCCACGATGACAGTTGCATCTGTCCTGTTTGTTGCTGTGTCCCAGTCCCAGAACAAAGCCTGGCACATTGTAAGTGCCCAGTAAATGTTTATTGAATGCATGAATGAGCACCTACAATGTACCCAGTTTTGTGAAAGAACATGGGTGGGGGATGAGTGTAGGGAGCCTGTCTCTTCCTTCAGGATGTTTGGCATTTGCCTGGAGAGGCAGAGAACACAGGAATAGGTGCACGATACTGGAACTGAAGAACACGGGCGGGCGGTGTCCCAGGCAGCACAGTGATTCATTGCGGCGGGACTGAGGCAGACAATAAGCGGCTGTGAGTTGGAGGAAGGAGAGGTCACCAGGGGCTGGAGAGGCCTGGGAAGGATTCCTAGGGGACCAGAGCCTGTGTTTAGTAAGGTGGGTGTGGTCTGTGACAGAGCCTAGGATGGGATTTCCAGGCGTAGGACAGGTATTCCAGGTGCAAGTGGGGAGGTGGGAAAAAGAGATGGAACCTCGGCCCTTTGCTGAAAATTCTGGGCCAAAGACTTTGGATTTGAATAAAGGGCTTGGCCGTGGTCTTGTTGGAGAGGAGAAGGGAGTCAAGACAGGGACAGTACAGTAACTGGAAGGTCTGGCTGGGGTCTGCAAATGCACAGCCTCAAAGCTAGGGAGATGGGCAGAAGAAATGGGTTATCTTGGTGATGGGGTGCAGCTAATGGATGGCTAGGGCATACAGGACTCTAATTGGAAGGATTTGGGGATGGGCAGGGAGAAATGGAGCTGGACCCATTAAGGGGAGGAGGAGCCAGATGTGAAATAGAGGCCAGATGTTTGTGGGGCTAGGAATCAAATAGGAGCCAGATGTTCACTGAGAGACTGTGAGCAGGGGAGAGGGGGTGTGGTCAGGGAAAGGCTGGCAGTGTCATTGGTGGTTCTGTCCCAATCAGACCTGCTGGGCTCCCAGGTGCTAAGGACAAGCCAAGTCAGCTCCAGTTCCAATTCCATGGTTTGTCATTCCTGACCATGGTCCTGAGCCCAATCTTGATGTCTACTCTCTCCTATATACCCCCTCCCCCCGGTGCTGCCCCAGTGGAAGGCAGAGAGGGAGCGGGGAGGAGTCCTGGGAACACACGTGTGTTGGGTGGGGAGGTTAGAGAGGACTCCTCAGCCCTAATTTTTTTAAGCCTTAATTGGCATCCAATTCAAGCTGGCCCTTCATGGGGCAGTGGGGGACATTGGGTACTATGGGTGATTTTTGTCAGACGAGGGATGTAAGATGCCATACCTCATACACATACATTGACTTGACATTACAGAAGGGAGAGAAGCAAGACGTTGTCTCCTCTCCCTCCAGCCAACCTGAGTGGCCCTCAGCGTGGGCAGTAACGATCCAGGGTCTGGGGAATATAAGGTACCATGTCTCTCCTACCACATGTGGGGGGTGCTCGAGGCCTCACCCTTCCACTAGCTAGCCGTCTCTATCTCAGTATCAGGGTAATTACCGTGGGTGACTAAGGCAGGATGCTGGTGAGAAGGAGGTGTTGAGCAAAGCACTGAGCAGAGAGCAGGGAGGGAAGGAGGGAGTGTCAGTGGGTCAGGGCGTTCCTTGGGCGGGAGCTGCTCTAGACCTGTTCCAGGTCCTGTATCGGCTCCTCCAGCTGGGGCTGACACGACTGCTCCACCCAGCTGTGGGTGAGATTCAAGGTTCCGTGGTCTGGAATAAGGGTGCTGTGCTGTGCTGAGCTCTCCTTCTGGGAGAGTAGTGTGCAGGTGGGAGAGGGACAGTGGGAGGCTGGCTCTGGGCAGCCCTCAGGCCAGATTCCTCCTCCTAGCTGACTGCCTGTTTTGCCTCTTCCCCTTGCAGCCTTCCTGATTCTGAAGCCTGCCAGAATGGGGCCCCTGAGGCCCAGCCAAGGCCCTGGGGGGCGACAGTTGTTGCTGCCCCCTGTGCTGCTGGCACTGTTACTCTTGCTGGCTCCATCCCCAGGCTGCGCCACTCGGGTGGTGTACAAGGTGCTGGAGGAACAGCCGCCCAACACCCTCATTGGGAGCCTCGCAGCTGACTATGGTTTTCCAGATGTGGGCCACCTGTACAAACTAGAGGTAGGTGCCCCGTACCTGCGGGTAGATGGCAAGACGGGCGACATCTTCACCACCGAGACCTCTATCGACCGCGAGGGACTCCGCGAATGCCAGAACCAGCTCCCTGGTGAGCCCTGCATCCTGGAATTTGAGGTATCTATCACGGACCTTGTGCAGAACGTCAGTCCCCGGCTGCTTGAGGGCCAGATAGAGGTACAGGACATCAATGACAACACACCCAACTTCGCCTCACCGGTCATCACGCTGCCCATCCCTGAGAACACCAACATTGGCTCACTCTTCTCCATCCCAGTGGCTTCAGACCGTGATGCTGGCCCCAACGGTGTGGCATCCTATGAGCTGCAGGCCGGGCCTGAGGCCCAGGAGCTATTTGGGTTGCAAGTGGCAGAGGACCAGGATGGGAAACAGCCTCAGCTTATCGTGATGGGCAACCTGGATCGGGAGCGCTGGGACTCGTATGATCTCACCATCAAGGTGCAGGATGGTGGCAGCCCTCCACGTGCCAGCAGTGCCCTTCTGCGCGTCACCGTGCTTGACACCAATGACAACGCCCCCAAGTTCGAGCGGCCCTCTTATGAGGCTGAGCTGTCGGAGAACAGCCCCATCGGCCACTCGGTCATTCAGGTGAGAGGCTTCTTCACCTCACTGTGGGAGTGACCCATCTTTAGAAATGGGAGCCCACCCTAACATGGGGAGAGTTCCTTTCACTTAGATGGAGAACCACCAGGATACTAGGGTAAGACCCCTTGTGACCACCCCAGCAGGTGATATTATTTTCCTCTGTCAAGCTACTTCATTGAGAGTGACATAGCATGTGAACAGTAATCCCTGATCTCCAAGGCAGACTCAAGTTGGAGAAATCTCTGAGAAGTAAAAAACCCCTCCCAAGTCACTTGATCTCCCCCTAGCCCTGTGAGCCAAGCTGGAACAAAGGAATCACCTTCTGTCTAGGTAGAATCTCTCCAAAGATGAGGGTATCTTCCAAACCAGAGGCTCTTTAGCCAGATAAGATTTTCCTGAAGCTAGAGGACAGAGCCTGCGTTTGCCCCCATCTTTGACAATCAGATGAGATTGTTTTAGACAGGTGAGTCCTCAGAGCTCTAGAAAACTACTCAGATGTCTGTATGCTGGCTTCCTCCACTAGGTGCTGCTTGGCCATGGGTGTGGGTGCTTGGCACAGTGGGGGGTCGGTTGCCTCTGCTGTTCTCAGCACCCCTCTCCATGGGAACTGCCCCAGGGGCTGGGCAGCTTGATAGGGCCAGGGCCTGGGAGGGAGCAGAGAAAGCGTCCCTGCAGACAGGTGGGCGTATCTCCCGCTGTCATCTCAGCCCTGGCCTCCTGCCAGCCCCAGCTCCTTTCTCCGTCTCCCTGAGCTGAAGTTGTCTATCTTTGATGTGAGGGAGCTGAGGAGGGCTCGGCCTGCCCTGGACACCGTTACCTGTCCTGGGAAACCCTTCATCCTACGTCCTCAAACTGAAGTGGGGCATGGGGAGGAGTTTCAGCCCTTTTTTTAGAGGCTGGTGGACTGGAAACTATAGAAAAGAAGCTGAGAAAGAAAAGGGAGACAGACAGTCGGGGATGTTGAATAATAATAGCCTAGGTGCCAGGACTGCTTTAAATACATTATGTGTATTATATCATTTAATCCCCACAGTACAAAGTAAGCATTATCCCCATTTTACAGATGGGAAGCTGAGCCCATGGAGATTAGGAAACTTGCCTGATATCATCCAACTATATGTTCAGATCCCACCTTGTCCATGTCCAACAGTCTGGCTACAGAGTCTATGTGCATGTACCACTTATACCCCTCCCAGTAGTGACGCAGGAGCATGGGGCAGAGGTGAGGCCACAGGGCAGCAACAGAGAATATAGGAAAGAACTGGCAGTGGAGAGAGGCATAAAGAACCGAGCATGTATGGGAGGGAAACAGAAGTCGAGAGTCCTAGGCAGAGAAAAAGAGAAGGACGATGTCAAGAGAGGCAGATAAAGAAGCTGAGTGACCAATATAGAGACAAGGTGACAGTGGGAACCATAATGAAAAAGTTGGGGACAGACAGACTCAGAGAGTGGCAGGGCAAGGAGAAACTGTTTGGCTTTCACAGGGGTGAGAGTTTGGCTCACAGGGGTAAGCAGAGACCAGGGCAACTGGGAACCCCTGTGCAGCTGTCTTTACTGTCAAAAAAGTCTGGCAGGAAGGAGAGGAGACTAGCAGTGACTTGAGGCCCCATTAGGTTTGGTGCCCACCACTGTGCTAGCTGATTTTCAGAGATGGACAGATGGATAAATGGATGGGTGGATGAACAAAAAGAGGGATCAATGTTATTTACGGAGCACTTGCCACGGGCCGGGCAATGTTAGGCATTCACACGTTTTATTCCATTTAGTCCTTACCACAATGAAATAGGTTCTGTTATCCCCACTGTCATTTGGGGCAGTTAAATAATTGGCCCAAGGTCACGTATTTAGTTGAGAAGTGGGAGCCGGGATCTGAACCTCAAACCCTCCTGCTCTGCCCCTCAGAACTCTGCCAAATTATGCCTGTTCTGTCCTCCCCGCTCATCCTCTACGCCCCCACTGCCATTACATTCTGTCGAGCTGTGACGAAACTCCAGCCCTCATGTTTCCTCCCTGACCAGTGACACCTCATGGCCATTGCCACCTGGTTCCTGTTGCCCTGTTACCACCCGTGTTTGTATAGAGTTGGGTTGTGTGTGCTTCAGTTGGCGTGGGAGGGCGTGCCCACTGCAAAGGGACAGGCAGCTCATTGTTTGATGCTGGGAGCCCAGCCGCTGCCAGCAGGCTCTGTGGCCTGCACCAACCCCTCCCTCCGGGCCACAGGCTCGGCCAGATTCCTCAAGTCCTCAAGTCGGTGCCTAGCCAGCACCAGCCCAGCGGGGAGGGGAAGAAGCTGCTGAAACAGGTTTCCCCGGTTTGACAGAGCAGTGGCCTGGCGGGCTCCCTCTGACCCACATCCCTATGTGGCTGCTTTCAAAAGAAGTCCCCTCACTTGTAGCCTCCAGGTGGACATGTGGGTCTCCACTCATGTGCAAACACACATGTTCACAAACACATATACCTCTCCTCCCACGATCACACATAATCAGTTTCACATACATGTATATGCATGCATACGTATTATATGTATATGTCATGCACACACACCATTTCTATTGCTCACATCTTCCAGCTCTTCAGAAGTGTTGAAGTCCAGTTTAATTGGGTGAAAGGACTGTACTAATTGGACGATTGGACCCTCATCACCATATCTGGGCAGACTAGTGTAGGAATAATAAGTGGAATTTAATTCTGCACTCTCCCATCTCTAGTAGTTACTTGTAGCACTGCTGAGGAGTGGCAGGCTGCATCTGCACTCTTTAGGAAAACAGATCAGTAATATGTGCCACCGTGTCAGGATTGGGAAAAGGGCAGTGCATGTACTGCTTTTGGAAAGGGTGCCACATTAGATCAGTCGCGTCTACCATGCTCAGTGGAAAGGCAGCACATACATCCCTTAATTTTCTATCCAAAACTAACCCATCCCTGTTTTCCTTGTTTTTCTCCCCTGCCCTGTAGGTGAAAGCCAATGACTCAGACCAAGGTGCCAATGCAGAGATCGACTATATGTTCCACCAGGCGCCTGAAGTTGTGAGGCGTCTTCTGCGACTGGACAGGAATACTGGACTTATCACTGTGCAGGGCCCTGTGGACCGTGAGGACCTAAGTACCCTGCGCTTCTCAGTGCTTGCCAAGGATCGAGGCACCAACCCCAAGAGTGCCCGTGCTCAGGTGGTGGTGACTGTGAAGGACATGAATGACAATGCCCCCACCATTGAGATCCGGGGCATAGGGCTGGTGACCCATCAAGATGGGATGGCTAACATCTCAGAAGATGTGGCAGAGGAGACAGCTGTGGCCCTGGTGCAGGTATCTGACCGAGATGAAGGAGAAAATGCAGCCGTCACCTGCGTGGTGGCAGGTGATGTGCCCTTCCAGCTACGCCAGGCCAGTGAGACGGGAAGTGACAGCAAGAAGAAGTACTTCCTGCAGACCACCACCCCACTTGACTACGAGAAAGTCAAAGACTACACCATCGAGATTGTGGCTGTGGACTCTGGCAACCCCCCACTCTCTAGCACCAATTCCCTCAAGGTGCAAGTGGTGGATGTCAATGACAATGCACCTGTATTCACCCAGAGTATCACAGAGGTCACCTTCCCAGAAAACAACAAGCCAGGTGAAGTGGTAGCTGAGGTCACTGCTAGTGATGCCGATTCGGGCTCCAATGCTGAGCTGGTTTACTCTCTTGAGCCTGAGCCGGCTGCCAAGGGCCTCTTCACCATCTCACCTGAGACTGGAGAGATCCGGGTGAAGACATCCCTTGATCGGGAACAGCGGGAAAACTATGAGTTGAAGGTGGTGGCAGCTGACCGGGGCAGCCCTAGCCTCCAGGGCACGGCCACCGTCCTCATCAATGTGTTAGACTGCAATGACAATGACCCCAAGTTTATGCTGAGTGGCTACAACTTCTCAGTAATGGAAAACATGCCAGCACTGAGTCCAGTGGGCATGGTGACAGTCATCGATGGGGACAAAGGGGAGAATGCCCGGGTACAGCTCACAGTGGAGCAGGACAATGGTGATTTTGTTATCCAGAATGGCACAGGCACCATCCTCTCTAGCCTGAGCTTCGATCGAGAGCAGCAAAGCACCTACACTTTCCAGCTGAAGGCGGTGGATGGTGGCGTACCGCCTCGCTCAGCTTATGTTGGCGTCACTATCAATGTTTTGGATGAGAATGACAATGCGCCCTTTATCACTGCCCCTTCCAACACTTCCCACCGGCTGCTGACCCCCCAGACACGTCTTGGTGAGACAGTGAGCCAGGTGACAGCTGAGGACATTGACTCTGGTGTCAATGCTGAGCTGACCTACAGTATTGCTGGTGGCAACCCTTACGGACTCTTCCAGATTGGGTCACATTCAGGTGCCATCACCCTGGAGAAGGAGATCGAGCGGCGCCACCATGGGCTGCACCGCCTAGTGGTGAAGGTCAGTGACCGCGGCAAGCCCCCGCGCTATGGCACAGCCTTGGTCCACCTTTACGTCAATGAGACCCTGGCCAACCGCACACTGCTGGAGACCCTGTTGGGCCACAGCCTGGACACACCGCTGGACATCGACATTGCTGGGGATCCAGAATATGAGCGCTCCAAGCAGCGTGGCAACATCCTCTTTGGCGTGGTGGCTGGTGTTGTGGCTGTGGCCTTGCTCATCGCCCTGGCAGTGCTCGTGCGCTACTGCCGGCAACGGGAGGCCAAGAGTGGCTACCAGGCTGGTAAGAAGGAGACCAAGGATCTGTATGCCCCCAAGCCCAGCAGCAAAGCCTCCAAGGGAAACAAAAACAAGGGCAAGAAGAGCAAGTCCCCGAAGCCCGTGAAGCCAGTGGAGGACGAGGATGAGGCCGGGCTGCAGAAGTCTCTCAAGTTCAACCTGATGAGTGATGCCCCTGGGGACAGCCCCCGCATCCACCTGCCCCTCAACTACCCGCCAGGCAGCCCTGACTTGGGCCGCCACTACCGCTCTAACTCCCCACTGCCTTCCATCCAGCTGCAGCCCCAGTCACCCTCAGCCTCTAAGAAGCACCAGGTGGTGCAGGACCTGCCGCCTGCAAACACATTCGTGGGCACTGGGGACACCACGTCCACGGGCTCTGAGCAGTACTCTGACTACAGCTACCGCACCAACCCCCCCAAATACCCCAGCAAGCAGGTAGGCCAGCCCTTGCGGCTCAGCACGCCCCGGCCCCCACCCCACCCCTACCACGGGGCCATCTGGACTGAGGTGTGGGAGTGACAGTGTGGTCCCATGTGGGCACTGGCCCAAGCCAGTGGTGGGATGTGGGACCAAAGATCTGGGGATGCTGGAGCCCTGGTAATGTGTCTCACCCAGGCATGGAGGGTTAGGTCGAGTGAAAATTGAGGGAAGGTGTGATCTCCTCCTCCAGCTCCCTCCCTACTGGGAGAGGCCTGTGACTTGTCAAATCCTGGGACACTAGACCAGCCGCTGGGTCTTACCGGTCGGGGCTGATAAGGCAGGTGAACAGAAGGGTTTGGAGGCAGAAGGGGGAGGGAAGTGGAGATGAAGTCTTTTCCAAACCTGGGTCTCTATATAAGACCAGTTGTGGTGCTCCTCTAAAGGGAAACAGGGAGACCTGGTGGGTGACTGGGTGGGGACTCTGTCAGGGAGGGGCCTCCCCACTTGTGCCTTCTGTGTGTACTGTGTGTCACCCTCTTTTGCACCCCTGGCTCCTGGGGCTGAGCCTCAGTTTCCCGGCCCCAGTCCCAAACACTTATCTTTGACAATAAAGTTCTCTATTTTTGGAGTTTTGGTTTCTTATTTTCCTGGAACTGAGAGAAGGAGTGAGAGAGACTGGAAACAGCCCTTTTTCCTTACATCCTGACCCAATTTCCCCATCCTTTCTTTCTGCCCCTTCCCGAATCCTCGACTCACCCCTTTACCCCAACCCTATCTTAATTTACCGTCTTCCCATCCACCCCTACATTTGGATAAAGTGCCCTTCTGAGCAGCCTTCAAGTGGAGGTATCCATCAGCATGTCACCTTACCCCATGTTTGTGAGGCCTTCTCCCTAGGAATGAAACCCTTCACCAAGAAAGGGCAGGTGGAGGTGTACCCAAGTCCCGCCTTTTCTCCTCTGGCTGGGACTTGACCTTGCCGATCCACTCACATTGAGCAGCCTCTGACAGAACACAGACCAGAGCGCCTGGTGGGGGAGGAATGCAGCCTGCCTGCCTCAGGTGAAAACCAAGAACCTCTTGATTATACCACCACCTTCCCTCAGAGCAGGATCTTCCCAAGTCCCTTTCCCAGCATCTTCATTCCAATACCACTAAACACCCAGCAATTTGCTGGTTCTGCCCAGTGTGTCCCCACAATGATCACCATCCTGGACTACTGGGAGGGAGGGCCCAGGGAGAGGGGAGGGACTCCTCAAGTCTTTCAGATTGACCTGCTCTGTATCCTCACTCTTAGGGTGCTCCCTGCCGATGGGCTGAAGCATCCTAGTCCTGCCCCCTCCCTTCCCTTCCTTCAGCTCCTTACTCTGGCCACCTGGGCTGCTGGCTCTCTCTCTCTCTCTCCGTCTCTCACTTCTTGCTCTCTTGGGTCTTCCCTGTCTCTGGCTGTGCCTGAGGGGGAGAGGGTTAAAGTCTGGGTGTGGGCCCTCAGGTCCTGGGTGAGTTTCTGAGGCCAGAGGCAACCTGACTCCATGGCAACTGAGGAGGCCTGAGACATTCCCAAGAGGTCCAAGGCGCCAGCTCTATTCTGATTCCGTCCACAAACTCCCCGATGCGCTGGGGATAGCCCCAAAGTAAAAACTCCTGGGGGCTTTAGAGGAGTGAGGTGTGGGGAAGTGAAATCTAGTTTCATCGCATTTCTCCTAGACAAATTAGCGTCTCCAGAGTGACCTCCAGCAATTCCTGACCAACGATTCTTTCTCTTGTTCCTAACCTGCTGCCACCAGCTCTTCTATTCCTTTAGCTCCTTATCTCTCTCTTTCCCAGGGTCTGAGGGGTTACCTCTTACTTGGTTCGAAACCAACCCATGCATGGCGCCACATTGAATATTTTCTCCCACATTCAGATACACCCAAACAATGCCATTGTCATCACCAAAACACAAAGGCCGAGTTCCTACTGTGTGCTCAGCAATGGTACTAGACCCTGAAGAAACATGGTCACATTTGTATAAGACATACAAGTGAAAAATGAGGCAATTGAGATTCTTAAGTTTTGAGTGAGAAGTGCCATAGTAAAATTTTTCCCAGCTTGTCTCACTATTCTGTTACTACTCACTTTCTTTTTTTTTTTTTTTTTTGAGTTTTTACTAGGTACAAGCACTTTATGTGAATTAGCTCATTCAATGCTAGTAACTCTTTGTGACGTAAGTCATTGTAATGCTCATTTCACAGAAATGAAAACTAGTTAGCGATAAAGTCAGAATTCGAACACAAAGCATTAGGAAATCTGCTATATAAAAAAGGGGTTCCATGATCAAGTTAATTTTGGTAGCAAGAACTACACAATCATATTAGTGGCTCTGTGAAGCTGCAAGAAAGGGGAAACCTGTTAAACTTTGTGTAACTCTGGGTTTTCCAAATTTATTTGACTGTAGTGCCCCCTCCCTTTCTTTGAGGAGCACAGTATCGGAAAACCTAAGCAGGACATGGGAGTGGGCTCCTGGAAGGAGGATGTGAAACTTGAGCCAGTTTTTCAGTGATAAGCAAGAGTTGGGAAGGAGGTTCACCCTGTGAGCCAACTTCTGAGGCAGGAGTGAGCATGACCAAGTTGGGGGCAGGGAATGGGCAGAAAGGAGAATATTCTGGCTGGAGCGGAGGGTATAGGAGAGAGCTGAGAGATGAAACCGGAAGGACTGTAGGTTATGGAAGACACAGATGTTTTGCCAAAAATTCCTTAAGGGAAATGGTAGTCCTGGAAAACTCACGAGTTTTGGATGCACTGAGTTTAAGAAAGTTCACTAGAGTGCATGGTGGATTTAAAGGGGGTAGAGGTAAAGGTGCAGGGTTGAAACTCTATGGTCTGACCTAAGATGGTGGCAGTGGGGATGATGTATGGATGGATTTGGCTGAACTTAGGGAGAAAAGACTCATAGGACTCAAGGAATAATTGGATGCAGAGTAGGGATGGGGAATAGGGGTGAGCTACCAGGATTCCCTGGTAGACATCATCCTTCTGAGTCTGGGTGAGTCTCAGTTAGTTATGAGATCCTTGCCCATGCAGAAGCTGATAGAGAAAAAAAAAAAAAAAGGAATTTGGTTTCAGACATACATCTGAAGGGCCAGCAGGGACAGCCAATTGGAAATATCCAGCAAGTATTCTGAACTTCATGACTGGAGCTGAAGAGAGTATTCAGATCTAGGCGTTTTCAGATTTAAAGTATAGAATTAAAAGAAACATTTGTTATTGAGTATAACCCAACCCTCCATTTTACAGAAAAGAGTCATAAGAAAAAGAGACCAAATAACGTGCCTAATAGGCAAGACTGAAAACTTAGATTACCAGGTACAGGATCTGCAGGGAGGGAGTGCTGCTGGCTAAAGTCTCAAAAGGAAATTGGAAAGAGAAGTACCCGACAACCAGACTGCCCTGTGCCTCCCAGACCTCTCTTGTTCACGCCAACACCAGGTGGACAGTGCTTCTTTATATCCTCTCGGCCCCAAATGTCTGGATCACTTTTGGGGACCTTGTCTGTCATTATTCAGACCCTTCAGTGTTTTAGATCACAACATGGATCCCAAGAAGGGTTGCCTATTCCTGAAGATGGAGTGGGAGCCAGGATGGGAAAGCAAGTCTGGGCTGCCTTGCCATCAGCTCCAAAGCTTCTTGTTTTGACATTCTCCCCGACCCCGATTGTCTTGAATGAAATGGAGATTGTGTGAGGTGTCAGGAAGGTGACTCTACAATCCTAGAACCACTTCTGGCCATTTGATAACCTTCTACCGAGGGTTTTAGAGGAAATACAAAGCACCAAAAATGTCTTAGAGAATTGGTGGGAGCCTGAAGACCCATCAGCAGGGCCTTGGTTCTAGGTTGCTCCCACCCATTCCCTCCAGGGACCCTGGGTCCTAATTTCTGTTTGGCAGGAAAATTGGTAGCAGTCCCAGGTGGGTGTTTGGGTGACTGGCTGGTTGTGCCAAGTGCCAAGCTGAGGTTGCCAGGTTCCTGGGGTGATCATTAACCCGTGGCAGGAAGACAGGGCTGCTGGCTGGGAGCAGACTGACTGTTCCATTCCCCTCAGCCCAGCCCCCAGTCCAAGCTTTTAAATCCTGGTTCCACCAAGCTGGCGGCCCCTTCTAGAAGCTCCTTCCTGTTTCCTAGAAGGAGTCCATCTTAGGCCAGATTTCCTGACCCCTGACGGACAGCAGCCCACCCCGCCACCCCAGCGCCCCCCCAGGTCCTGGTCTTCCTGGGCCGCGCCCTCTACAGTTAACACTATTTCCTAATCTGGAGGGCAGGGGAGTATCCATTGTTCTGCTTCCCCACCACCAAGGTGCCCTGGTTTGTTATCAGGCTCCCTTTCCTTCTCCCCCACCCACCTTTTTCCACTCCCAGGCCTCTCTGGAGGAGAGTGAAGTGGGGACAGGGGGGCTGAGTGGGAGCGGACTCGGCAGGGAGTCCAGAGGCTGCTTAACAACATTACAAAGCAGACATGAGGAACAGGATCGGAAAGAGGTTGGCACCTCATTTGGATGGATGCAATGGGAAGTTACAGAGCAATGAGACAGGTGAGGACTGGAGTTTGGGGGGGTGCTGTTTGGAAATTAGGGGCCTGTTGTGGTATTGGTGAGCTGTTGTAGAATTAGGTGTCTGTACTGCTTTTAGGGAGCTGTTCTAGAAACTGGAGGCTTGCTAGTGTTTAAAAGCTATGCTGGAATTAGGAGAGTTGGCTGGTATTGTGCTATTCTGGTGTTGGCTGTTCTGGAATTAAAGTGAGGCTATGCCAATATCGGGAGGCCATGCTGTAACAAGAGGTACTTGATTAGGCTTACTGTGGTGGCCTGGGGGCTATAATAACATTGGGGCCTATGCTTGTTGGGACTTTCAGTGTGTGGTCTTGGCTGTACTGGGAGCTATTTTAGAATTGAGGGGCAGTCCTCTGCTGAGGTCTGTGCCTTCTGGGGACTCTGCTGTGCTAGGGGGCTGGGCTTCTTCTTGGTTGCTGCTGAGGGGGCTGGAAGCTCTGGGGGTGGGCCTGGCTGAGGCTGGGGCCTGGTGTGGTGGTGGGCCCCAAGAGGCAGGCTGGCTGGCCAGCAATGACAGTTTCTCTCCCTGCAGTTACCTCACCGCCGCGTCACCTTCTCCGCCACCAGCCAGGCCCAGGAGCTGCAGGACCCATCCCAGCACAGTTACTACGATAGTGGTCTGGAAGAGTCTGAGACACCATCCAGCAAGTCATCCTCGGGGCCTCGACTTGGTCCTCTGGCTCTGCCTGAGGATCACTATGAGCGCACCACCCCTGACGGCAGCATAGGAGAGATGGAGCACCCTGAGAACGGTGAGGATCATCAGCATGGTTGGGACACCCCAGGAATGAACAGAAGCCAAAGAATGGTGATGAGACCTTAGAAATATCCTCTATTTATTGAGCTTATTGTATATTCAGCAGTAATCACTGTGCTGAGTGCTTTCAGGTATATATTCAGTTAACCTTCATGACCGCTCTCTGACCTGAGAACTTTATTGTGCCCACTTTACAGTGGAGGAAACAGGCTCAGAGAGGATGAGCCACTTACCCACAATCATACATAGGAAGTGACAGAGCTGGGAGGAATTCAAACCCAGGCTTCTCAAACTCCAAAGACCTTACATTCATCACTACATTATCCTGCCTCCCTGGGGACTGGAACCTGAGAATGATGGCCAGAGGGCTCAGGTAGTGGTGAGGGAAACTTGAGGGGACCTTGAGGCAATGAGGGTCCCATAACAGGGTTGGAGAGCCTTGAGAAAAGGGAGAGGACCCTGGATGCTTTGAGGATCTCAGGGAAGGGTATGATGATCCCCTGGGGGGAGGAATGGGGGAGGGTTTGACTGAAGAAATGGAGTGGGGAGGTCTGGGGAGGGGAAAGGCTTGTCTGAGAGGGGCTTGGAGGGTGATGGCAGAAGGGAGGTCCTGGCCGGAGCAGAGGTCAATGTGAAGTGTGTGGTGGGCGTGCTGTCAGAAGGTGTGTATGTAGTGTGTGTGTGTGTGTGTGTGCGTGTGCATGTGTGAAGGCATCCATGGCAGCCTGTGGAGGGAGAGACTAAGTAAACCTCCCCTTGAGATGGAAAGACTCTCCAGCTTGGAGTTGTCCTTGGGTCTCACCCTTTCCCTCTCCAAATGCCCCCAGCCCCCTAAAGAGAGATGAAAAGTTCTACTCCCACCCCTCAGGCACAGGGCCCTTGTCTGACCTCCCAGGCCCCAGGTCTCAGAGTGTCCTCGCCCCCACCCTGCCCCTCCGTGCTCTATCTCATGCCCATCTCGTCCTTTTTGTGCCCGCGCAGAGCCGGCCGGCAGGAGCAGGCCCTGAGGCGGAGTGCCAGGTATGTGGGAGCTACTCTGGGGTCTGGGATCTGGGGGACTTGGCCCAGCACCCAGCCCCACTCACCCAATTCCCGTGCTCTGCTCTGTGCCATGGTGGGTCCCCAACTCCACCTGAGCTGAAGGGCCTTGGTGTTTTGAGGGTTAACAACAGAGCTGTCCCTTCCTCACCTTGCACTGGCAGGAGGCCAAGCCAAGGTGGGTGGTGCCAAGGGAGCCCTTGCCCCAGGCAGTGCTGCTCAATCAGTCCCTGAGGTGGGGTCACTGCCTAGTACTGTCCCTGAGCAAGGGCGGGACAGGGTAACAGTGACAGGAAGTGCTTGTGGCCCAGCTGTTCCCATGGAGACTCTGCTGCCCAGCAACCTTACCGGTCTACTGCTGATGTCAGGCGGCCAACTCCTTTTCCTGTGGGTGTTTGGGCAGGGAGCCGGGGCAAGGCTGGGGTGGTGGTTGGCATAGGGGGCCAGAGTGAGGTGGGGGAGGCTGCATGGGTGTACTTGTGGGTGTGTTAGTGTGTGCTTCTATGTGAACTCCTCACACAGAAGATTGTACCCTCACCCTGGCTTTAAAGCAGAACCTTGCTGTGCTGGGGTACGGTGGGATTCCAGGACAGCTGGGAGCATGGTGAGGCTTGAGGGGTTTTAGAAGGAAGATATGTGCCCACCTTGTCTGAGGATAGAGTTGCCCAGTGTAGATTTGTGCATCCGTACCTATATCTGAGGGCAGGTGTGTGTATATGTGAGAGTGAGAGAGAGAGACAGAGAGAGAGGGATAGAGAAAGAGAAAGTCTTTAAATGAGATGGGATAGACTCGCATGTCTAAGCCTGCCTGGAGATAGGTGATGGAGTGCGTAGATGAGTTGTGTGTTTGTGCACCTGTCTGAGGGCAAATTTGGTGGGTGTGTGTGAGCAGAGATAGAGGGTGAGTGAAAATGGAAGGAATTTGTCTATTTAAGGATAGATCGTGTGTGCGTGAGAAAGTGAGTGTGTGGTGGATGGTGGGAGTATGTGTGTCTATTCGAGGATGTGTGTGCCTCTGAGCTCAGTGGGCAGGAAGGGGTGTGCACCCCTGTTCTGAGGCACTAGTGGGAGGCCATGGAGTGGTGCTTTGCGAGGCCACCCTGCCTGATGGACCGTCCTCCCCTCTGTCTTCTGCAGACCTGCGCCCTCTGCCTGATGTTGCCATGACGGGCACATGTACCCGGGAGTGCAGCGAGTTTGGTCACTCCGACACGTGCTGGATGCCTGGCCAGTCGTCCCCCAGCCGCCGGACCAAGAGCAGCGCCCTCAAACTCTCCACCTTCGTGCCTTACCAGGACCGAGGAGGGCAGGAGCCTGCTGGCGTCGGCAGCCCCAGCCCCCCAGAAGACCGGAACACCAAAACGGCCCCTGTGCGCCTCCTGCCCTCCTACAGTGCCTTCTCCCACAGTAGCCATGATTCCTGCAAGGACTCGGCCACCTTGGAGGAAATCCCCCTGACCCAGACCTCGGACTTCCCACCCGCAGCCACACCGGCATCTGCCCAGACGGCCAAGCGCGAGATCTACCTGTGAGCCCCCTCTGGCCGGCGGCCACCCCCTCGCCCAGCTGCCGGCCAGCTCCCACATGGGCCCATTCCAGGGCCCCCACTCCTAACCCCTCCAGCGTGGACGTCTTGGCCAGGGCCCCGAGTTGGGGGGGAGTACTGGCCTCATGACCACGCTGGCCCTTCCCTCATGCAGGGTCCAGGTCCTCTCCTCTCACTTCAGCCCCCAGGGAGTCCCTTCTTCCCCTTTCTGGGGCTCCCTCAGCTGATGCCCAAGAGGGCTCTTCTACAGTGACTGGCTCCTGTCCCTCGACTTCCAGGAAGCACTCCCTCACTTTGGGCAGATGGGGGAGTCAAGGGTGGGCAGCACACTTTTAGCTCATTGTTTCCCGCGTGGCCGACCGGAGGCGGGTAGGAGGCCCCATTCCAGCACTGAGGCAGGGCTGAGCTAGGGAGCCCCTCTTCCTGGGAACTCCCAGAGGAAACTCCTGACCACTGGGGGTTCCCCGAAGGGCTTTTGTTACCAAAGGTGGGGTGAGGATGGGGGTGAGAGTGGGGTGGAGGCCTTGTCTTCCCTTCCTACTCCTGGGCTGGCCCACCTGCCCACCACATGCCCATGCCTGTCCCATCTGGTCCCCCCTTCCCTGCTGGTCATGCAGTGTCTGTATATAAGGACCTTGGAATGATGACCCCATTTCTGCCTGATTTGCAACTTTTCTTGTTGATATTGTGTTGTCTTGGGGGACCCCTCTTGGGGGGACCTGCCCTGTGCCCCCTTCTCCCTGTCGCAGTGCCCCCCACCCCAGGCCTCTATTGTTCCATGTTGTAAATACCCCTGGGGCCATGGTGGGATGGGGGTGCAGGCCAGGGAACCAATGGGTGGGTGGGGGTGGGGATGGGGGTAACATTTGCCTATCAGCAGAGCTGGGCTTTTATTTAATTTTTTTTAAAAATGCAAATCTCTATTTTTTTGGAACTGTTGCGCTGTGCCCTGGGGGGGGATCCCGCTCAGGCTGGCCCCCCACATCCAGATGAGCATCACATAGGGGCCCTGAGGCTGTGGGGGGCAGCTAGACAGGGGTGGAATGACTGTGCCTCTGGCCTGGTTGGGTGAGTTGGGAGCAGGAAGGTTTGCTCAGGGGTGGCTGATTGCTGCCCCCAATAAGGGGGACCTGCACCCTGCTTCCTCTCTGCCCCCTACCCCCCAGCCCCTGCCATGACTGACCCTTCAGCCTGTAAAACCACCATTGCCTTGATCTCAGGGGGTGGGAAGGGCTGCCTCAGGGCACTCTGGGCTCCTGGCCCCCTTATCCAGTTGGGCTTCCCTTTGCCAGGGTCAGGGGTCCCGTGGGAGAGCAGGTGGGCAGTGGGGGGCAGAGAAGCCCAGTCAGCCATGATGAGGTGGGATTCCTTTCTTCACCTCAGGGGGCCAGGGTGTGAGGGGCATCCTGTAGAGCCCCCATCTCCCACTGTGGCCATCTCAAAGTCTCAGTCCCTTTTCCTTCCAGAAACCCCCACTGCCTTGGCCCATACCTCTCCAGCTCCCCAGGGGCCCAGGCTGGGAGGCTGGAGACTCAGGGTATGGCCCTTGCTTGACTTAGTCAAAGCTTGGGGGATGGCCCAAGGGTAGGCGGGGTGAGTACAGGCTGCTGGGTTGTCTGGTGCCTTTGGGAGCTGTGTTGCTGGGGTCTTGACTCCTGTAACCCCAGAGACCCCACCTCTACCCTGAAAAAGCTAAGGGGCTGAAGAGTCACCCTATTCTCTGCTCCTCGCCCCTAACTTGGCTTAGAGTAACAGTGCTGGGAAGGAGAGCATTGTTAGGCTGATAGCCCCAGCATCCACAGCCCTTCTATGGAGGGCAGGGGGTAGAGTGGGCTGGGGTGGCAGCAGCCAGGTCTAGGGGTTGGCCAAAGGCTCCTTTCCCTGGGGGAGGCCCAGGAATTGGGCTGGGGCTTGTTGAAGAGACAGCCCTTTCCCCCTGCACAAACGGGGCAGGTGCAATAGTGGTGGAGCTGGTAACATGAGGTGCTCAGCTGGTGGGGCAGTGGCCTCAAGGGCTGTCCTGAGAGGTCAGGATTCTGGCAAGATTGTATGAGGCCCATTTGCTTGATGGAGAGGGTGGTCCAGACAGGAGGCATTCCTGGGGTCAGTGGACTCCCTCCAGAAGCCCCTGGTGGCCTGGGCATCCTGCTCTGGTCTTGGAGACCCCAGAGCACTGGGTAGAAGGGCAGAGAAGCATTTTGCACAATGGAGAAGCCAGAAGGAAGGGGTGGCCCAGATGGCTGGGAGGGCTAAGAAGCACAGAGGAGGAGCCCTTCCCACAGGCAAAAGCAGAGCCCCTAGCCCCCTGGTTGGGGTTAGGGCACTGAGTCTGTCACCACCTGGGCACTCGAGAGGTGAAACCAAAGGTGGGCAGGGGATGGGTGACAGCACTGGGGACCACTCCTGTTGGTCCTAGGTCTGTAAAGCCCTTCCCCAATGCCTTGTGTCGCGTACAGTTTTATGTACAAATAGGCGACATTTGGCCAGAGGATACCCCCTCAAACCCAGCCTGACCCAGTCAGTGTCTTCCTAGAGGGGACCTAGTCGGTCCCCACCCCCCTACTTCAGAGCATGTCTCTTGGTAGGGGGAGGGTATATGGGGACATATTTCTCTCCTAGGGTCCCTGAAGTGTGTCTCACACCCCGGGGGAGAGTCTCTGGAGCATCCCTCACCTCTGGGGGCTCCCTAACCCCTATCTCTCCCCTTGGGAGTCTCTGAGGGGACATGTATTCCCACTGGGGACCATGGGAGCATGTCTCCCCCATTCCCAGGCTCCCTGAGGAGCTTGTTTTCCTCCCAGGGTTCCTGGGCATACTTAAGGCATGTCAGTCTTCCCAGGGAATGGGGCGATCTCCGAAGCATGCCTGGGAAGGATATTTCTGGCCCTCCCTGCATCTCTGCTCTGGGGGGGGGTCTCTGACCTGCAGCACTTTGGGAAGAGACTGGGCAGCTCTGAGTTGTCTATTCTCCTAGGGCTCTCGGGTACCTCTCTTCTGAGGGCCGGGCCTCTGGAGCCATTTCTTCCCTGGGTGGGGGCTGTCTCCTGGTGGCGGGAGGGCTGCTGTTGGCCATGAGAAAGTCTCTACGTGGGACTTCTCTGGGAGGGGGGACTGTGTCTCGCCCATGGGGTTCCCAGGCGGGTGTGTCTACCCGCAGGGAGGGGGAGACTGTGTCTCCTCGGGTTATCTGAGTAGGGAGGGGGGCCGTGTCTCTCTCGTGTGGTGGGGGGTGGGGGTTGGGGAGGGGGGTTTTGGGCACGTCAGGTGCCCACATTGGGGTCGTGTTTCTCTTGGTTCGTGCCACTTCCCACCGCCTCGCTCCTCCTGGGAAGGGCCCCCGCCCCGCCCCCACTCCACCTCCATCCCTGGCGCTGCGAGCACAATCCCGTTGATTTGTAATGATTTCTGTCTCTTTCTGTCTTTCTCTGACCTCCCCCCCAACCCCCGCCGCGAGCATGCGCAGGCACCGCCCCTACCCCCTCCGGTTCGGTTCGTTTCCGGTTTGTTTGCTGAGCTGTCAATGAAAGACCCGTGTAATTATTCCCGAGCTTTACAATAAAAGTGTGAAAACCGGACCCCACTTCGCTTCTTCCGGGCCCTTGGGCCCGTGTTTCTGGGGAGAGTCGGGCTAAATCTGGGGTAGTAGAGACCCTGGAGGCGACTAGGGGATGTGCTTGGGATAAGAGGGACGAGACCCACACTGATTAATCGGTGCCAAACAGGAATGGGGGCAAGAGGACATAGATTGAGGACATTTACTCCGTGCACATCAGAGTGCCCCAAGCTGGTCCGCCGGGCCTGACCCGCTCCGGGCAACACAACCTCACCAGGAGCTGAGGTGCCGGCTAAGTATGGGGGTGGGGGGGGGGTTGCGGCGCTGGGGAGGAGTTACGCCGTGCTGCCTTATTGCCACCCGGGATGTAGCCATTCCCGCTCCCCTCCCTCGTTTGGCAATGTACGAACTGTTGAGCTGGATGGTAGAAGGGGCGGGAGACATCTGTCTGTCTGTCGCTCCCTCCCACGCTCAGGCATTACAGTTGGAAGTCGATATG
Organism: Eidolon dupreanum; assembly: GCA_028627145.1. Lineage (NCBI taxonomy): Eukaryota > Metazoa > Chordata > Mammalia > Chiroptera > Pteropodidae > Eidolon > Eidolon dupreanum. The sequence goes on from CM053515.1 coordinate 23,366,342, forward strand.
GGGACCTAAAAAGGTCTCAGTCCCCATCTCCCACTGCGATGCCCTCCCCCCGCTTCCGCCTGAGCAGCCCTAGCCTCCTCTGTCCCGCTCCCGGGTAAACACCGGCTCTGGAGAGGCCGAAGAACAGAGACCAGATCAGCCGGTTTCCCGGCCCCGCCTCCCGGGGCGCCCCTCCCCCGCCGTGCACTTCCGCTTGGCGCGCATGACCCCTCCCCCGCCCGCGCAGCGTGGGCCTGGCTCCCGGACCCCAGGGTCTGTTCAGCCGCAGGGATTAGCCGAGCGCAGGGACTAATCCTGGATGAGCCTCCGTGTAAACCCAGATCGACCGCGGGTACGGCGGGGGTCGTGGGCGTCCCTTCATCTATTCCCATATGCAAGGCTTCGCAGGGCCTGGTGCCCACATCGAGCGCCCTCACTATGTTCGAAGAAGCTAGGCTGTTTCTGCTATGGGGAATGGGTGGGGGTGGGAAAGAGGATATCACCAAGATCAGGCCTGGATCAGGTGCTGCCTAGCCTGGTGATGGGGGTAGGGGGCCAGGGGAAGGAAAGGAAGGGCAAAGGCTCCTCTGGCAGTCTGAATCCACAAGGTCAGGTCAGCTCCCTGGCTCAGTGGAAGACCCCTGTGTCCCTCAATAATCCTTCAGTTACAGAATCACCAACCCTCCCTCTACGAGTGGCCAGGGTGATTGGCCCCTAACCCAGAGGTCTCACCTCCAGTTTAGAGGAGGCACTGAATCAGTGGGAGGGCCTCACATCATCCCCACCCCTGATTGGGCCAGACAGTGGGGGATGAGCATCTTCTGGGGGATGAGCATCTTCTGTTAAGGCCAAGCTCTGAAAAAGATGTCAGGGATCAAGGGACTTGGGTACTAGAATCCTCCCCCTGGTTGGTTCACCCATTCTACAAACACTTCCTGAGCCCCTCCCTTGTACCAGCTCAACACAAGGGTACTGGGACACCCCAAGAATGACACACGGTCTCTATAGGAAAGGCAGACAGGTAATAAACATTTCCTCATCATGTATTCAGCCCTGCCCTGAACTATAAATCTGGACTCAGAGCCAAAGAAGGTGTTTCCTCCAGCTAGAGTCCAGAAGGCTTCCTGGAAGGGGTGGTACCAGAGCTGAGTTTCAAGGGGCAGATGCGAAACAGCCCACTGAGGAAGGGGTTAGTGTTGCAGGCTGAGGCAGTAGTGTGCCAAGGGCCCAGAGGAAGAGACTGTGAAGTCGTTCAGGAGGGCAGGAAAAGTTGGAGGGGAAGGCAGGGGCTAGAACTAGAAGGCCCTACTGGTCAAGCTAAGGAGGGCAGGAGGGAGCCATTGCAGCATCCTAAGCCTTTGAAAGAAAATGTCAGATTTACATTCTTTACAGATTCTAATTTACCGCCTCCCTCCTTTACCCAGGTTTCTCAGGGGATGCTTGGGTTAGGTGTGGAGACTCACCCAGAGACAGACAGGAAGAGGAACCAGATGCAGTGTAGATTAGGAAAGGTGGTCCGTGCTTTCTTCCATAATACCTGGAATCAGAGACCTGTACATTAGAACTCTGACTGCATTACTTCCTAGTGGTGTGACCTTGGACAGGTAACTGAGCCTTGGTTTCTTCATCTGTAAAATGGGGAGAATGTTTACCATCATGGAGGATTCTTGTGGGGCTTCAGTGAAATAATTTGTCCACTCTTTTATTTAACACATGTTTAACACCTACTGTGTGGCAGGCACTGTGCCAGGTGTTGGTATTACAGCACTGAATTAGATGGGCATGGCCCCTACCGTCTCTTGGGACTTACATTCCAGTGGAGAAGACAGACAATAAACAAACAAATGAGCTAATTATAGATTGTGTTAAAGTGCTGTGAAGGAAACAAATAGTGGAACATGAAGGAGGATAACTGGAGGTGGGGGAGAGGAAGGGGCTGCCTTACTCAGTGTGTCCTGTGAAGCTTTTCTAAGGAGACCTGAAGATTTAGAGCTCAAAACAGAGCATTCCAGGTATGGGAAGCTGCAGCTGCCAAGGCCCTGAGATGGGAGCACATAAAGAAGTTAGCCTGACCTCTTTAAGATGCTAAGTTTCCTGAGGGCAGGAACCTAGGTCTCTACTTCTCCCAGCCTTCTGGATAAATACTGGGGTACAGTAAACAGAAACAAGGGGAATTTCCAGTGTAGTGGACCAACCTCCCCACCCCCACTCCCTGGAGTAGTATTGGGGGTGCTGCTGGCCTCTTATCAGTCAGCCCATCTGTACAACTTAATCTTTACCCCAGGGGTTCCTTTCCAGGGGTTCCCAGTCCTCTCCTTGAACAGGAGGGGCAGCTTGGGCCCCTTCAGAATCTGCCAATCCAGAGCCCGAACTGAGCAGCATTTAGTACTGACCTGCAGGGGCTAAGGGACAGGATGTGTCTCAGATGAATACGGCCAAGGGGTTTAGGGTTACTGGGGCCTTTTGAAGTGTCTCCCTTGGCCTAGGTTTCACTTCAGGGAGATCTCAAAGAATGCTTCCTTGCACATAGATATGTTTCGCTCACAGCCACCCGAGCTACAGAGTGCACACAGCTCCTCTCACACACTCACCATCCAGCTGCACACTGTGTCTCCATGGCAACCAGTAGGCCTGGTCCATGGATGTTAGAAATAAGTGCCAGAGGAAGAAGAGAGAGAGGGAGAGATAGAGAGAGGAGACACAGCAGAAATAAAGAGACTCAGAAAGACAGCCTCCCAAGGAAGCCCCCACTCTTTCCTTGTACCCCCTGCCATGAAGACGTGAATGGACTCAGGGCCTGAGGATGGAGGGGTTTAAGGTGGGAACTAAACAGTGGGCTGGGGGCTGTCTGGACAGATAATGGGGGCATAGTGGGTATTGAAGGAGAAGTAGGATCAGGGGAACTTGATTAAAGAGTCTGTGGTCTTGGGCTCTGATACTTTGGGTAAAAGGCAGATGAGGAGGTGGATGGGGTGGGAGACAGGGAAGCTACTTTCCCTTCTTCTAGGCCTAATTGGCTGTTCAGGCTCAAACCACCTCTTAGTCACTTAGTCTAATTAGAATTGTTCCGGAGAGGACAGTGGGGGAGGGGAAGGAGAAGCTGGGTGTGAAGGGGAATGGGTGGGTGGAGACAGCTGGGTGGGGGTGGGGAGTGGGAGTTCTATCACTTTTCATCCATTCTATCACCATGGGTTAGCCTGTAACTGTCCAGGCTGTGGGTCACTGTAACACCCCTGTCCTACTGTCACTAGTGCTCCTTCACAGTCACCTGCTTTCTGCTCTGCCTATCTCTCACTTGTCTCTCTCTTACTCTGGCTCTCACTCACTCTCTCTCCTGCTCTCCCACACTATCTCCTCATCTTCCTTTTCCCTTTTCCTCAGGGTCTCCCAATCTCTGGCCGATAATGTTTGTCTAATAAACAGGTGAAGTATTTAGGAGTTGTGACTGGGTCTGATCCACTTTGGATTAGAAGAGGAGCAGGGGGGGAGGGATTATACTGAGAGGAGCTTCATCTTTGGAGAATAAGAGGGAATGGGGCAGGCGAGGCCCTGGCATGACACCCCGACCTCATATACAAACTCCTCTATTCCCACTAAGCCTTGTCGCTAACTAAGCCTTCTACCTCTAAGGAGTTTGTTGCAGAGAACACAATGTGTGGAGCTTGACCTCTGGAGCTGAACTACCTGGATTGCCTTGGACTAGTTACGTAAACTCTCTGAGCATTAGTTTTTCTGTTAAATGGACATAATAAATCCTAGATTTATAGTTTGGATTTAAGGTGACAATGCATGTAAACCGCTTAGCACAATAAATAGTAAGTGCTCAATAAAAGGCAGCTTTGATCATCACTCCCAGACCCCTTCCCTTTCCCCAGGGCCCTTCAGGAGCCAGGACATATGCATCTTCCATAGCCCCTCTTTATTCTGCTTCCCCATTCTTTCGCCAAAAATTACCTCTCAGTCCCTAGACTCACTCTCCTTGCCTGTGTGGGGAGTATTGTGTGGAAGGTCAAGCTTGGATCCTGTGCCTCCAGCTCACAGGGTAGGGACAGACCCTACTCTGGTCTGGGATTTGATCTTCCCTTCTCTGCATCTAGGAGGAGGAGGGGGCAGCCATAAATGATGCAGCGGAAGTGTACTTGCTGAGGGGGACAATAAGGATGAGCAGCATCCAGAAGCCTAAATATTTCATGGGGCTGCAGTTCTGGGAAGGGCAAAGTCCCGAGCTATGTTTGTGAATATGCTCGTGACTCCACGTGGCTTGGCACTCTTCCACATGCCCAGTGCCCTCTGCATGTGCCCCATCCCTCAAAGTGCTACACCCACAAAAAACTGCCCCAAAGAACCCTTTCCTAGCCATGAGCCCTCCAAAACCCTCTCAGCACATACATATTTTATTTCTTATAGCTGTAGTAGTTTGTTTAGGTTTGAGGCTACATTTTGACATGTCACATTCTTCTTGCCTGTGTATTCAGTTTCCCCCCCTTTAAGGTCCCCAAGACTAGAATCTTGCCCCTAATCTCAGTATTAGGAGACCTAAGTAGTTGGAAAAAGCTGGTGGTCTGGGAGCGGGGCAGGGGTGAGGATGGGGTGGCAGGGAGGAGGTCTCCCTGATTTTGTCTCTTGTGGTTGACTGAGGAGGAAGGTATCCATCAGAGCTGGTGAGCAATGGGCAGGTGGTAGCAGAGTCCAGTGGCTTCCATGTCCCCTGCTTAGAGATGAGCTGGGGGGCTGCCCTGCCGAATCCCTGCCTCCAGGTGGCCACTGTGGTAAATTCTCCATGACTCTTTTCCTCCATATCTAAGTAGATTAGAAGTTACCCTTGTAATCTTTTTCACAACTCTCTTTTTGTCCTTTTCCTTGACCTTATCCCAGTCTATCTTTTTTTTTTTTTTTTTTTTTTTAGGTAAGGCAACCCTTGGTTAACCTCACAGATTGCAAGGATCTTGTCAGCTTACAATTCCTTTTTTTTTATTTTTATTTTTTACGCCTACAGCACCTGGTCTTCCTAGGTGGTTTCCCATCCAAATACTAACTGGGCCTGACCCTGCTTCGCTTCTGAGATTAGATGAGATCGGGCTTGTTCAGGGTAGCATGGCTGTAGACCCAATCTATTATTTTTTCATTTGTTTCCTTGTTTAATTTGTTTCTTCCCACTAGAATAAAAGCTTACAGAAGGCAAGAATCTTGTTTAATTTATTTCTCACCACTCAAAAATGTTCGATGAATATATGAATGAGTGAGTGAATGAATTAATGACTGAATGGGAGGAAATCTGCTTGGGGCTTCTGTTGTCAGAGCAAAGAAAAGGGATCAGAGGGAGAGTGGGCCACAGGTGTGCAAGGAGGTACCTGAAAAAGACTGCAGTGAAGAGGGGGAAGGAGGTGGAGGAGTAGGTGGGATGGGGATGACAGGAAGCCTGGGGAAGAGGTGGATATGAGGAGGGAGCTGTAATGGAGCAAGAGCCAGGAGGCATGGGCTTTGGAGAAAGGTGTCCAGGCCTCCGGAGATGCTAGGGGGGCTTCAGGAAGGAAGAGGTCAAGCTTGGGATAGGGAGCCAGGGATAGAGTCTGCTGTCAGCAAGGCTACACTGGGAATTTGGTTTTGGGGCCAGAGTGGGTGGGATACTGAAGCCACCAGGGACAGCTGAGCCATGGGGGTTTCCTAGGGCCTGCTAGTGCTATCAATGTCCCTCCAATCCACCTTCACCCCCACATTTGGGCCAGAAGCCCAGCCTCAGGTCCCCTCATCTTGCCCTTCTAAGCCCATAAACAGGAAATGCTCCAGGCTAGGCTGGCCAGTGTTACCCTCTCAGAAAGAGCCAGGGAACCTCCTGGGATGAGAGAGGTACACAAAGCCAGCAGGGGGTTCTGACCCTTTGATCACCCATGCTATACCCAGGGAGGCCCCTTCAGGAGCCTCTGTCCTCCCAAATCAAAGGTGACCACAGTATTAACTCACTAGCACTAAGCCCCCAGAGGGAGCTTGGGTTGAGGAAGGAATCCTTTCGTAGGCTCTGCCTTGCCTGGGTCCAGGGTCTTCCTGAGATGGCAGGCAAGGGACAGGGAGGTAGCCTGGGGTAAGGATGGAAAGACTCCTATAAGAGAGGTGATATCTCCCCCAGAACTGGCCAGAGTGGCTATGGTTGGAGGAGTGGAGGAGATTGGAGGTGTACTCCTGCAGTGGTTGTCACGGCAACCTGACTTGGCTCCCAAGAGGGTGGTCTCTCCCCCAAAGCCCTATGAAGCCTGGAACACAAGAGTGGGGACACACATACACACACAGATTCTGGGCTTTGCAGAATTATTCCTGAGAGTGCTATCAGCTTCCTCTCTCTTCTCTCTACTTTCCTGGGTGATGCTGATACCAGGGCTATGACACGAGGATGTGTCAGGGGACCGGGGAGGGGGCCTTCACAAGGTGGGGTATGCTTCTCGAGTGTGTTGATGCAGGATTATGTGTGCAGTGTGCCTGGGGTGGTGTCCCCAGTGTGTGTAGAGGACATGTATATACTCAACTGAACCACCCCCAGTCCCGCAGCCAGACCACACAGGAGAGGGATTTGGGAGGGAGATGACTATTAACAAAGGCAACAATAATCACAGTTAACCTTAATTGAGAGCTTATTAAATCCCAGCTATGTGATTGTGGTAAGCATTTTATAGGCAGTGTCTCATTTGATCCTCACAACAACTACAAGGCAGGAATTATTAGCCCCATACACAGATATGAAAACTGAGATTTTAAGAGGTTCAGTAACTTGCTCCAGGTCAAGGAGCTGGAAAGAGGGCAAGATTTTGCACAAGAGGTGGAGGCAGAGGATGGGTGTTAGCTCCTGAGGCTGGGTACTAGTCCTGTCCCCAGGTCCCATGGGCCATTTATATCCCCATCTGTCCCCATGTTCCTTGGCAGGGCTGGTCAGGTACCATGCCAAGAGGAAGGGCCTTGGACCCCCTCAGATCGTGGTGACTGGATGGGCTGGGGCAGCTGAGGGCACCTGTGACGGTGTGGGGACACTGAGCGGCGGGCATTGTGATTGGCACGAGCCAGGGGAGTGGCTGGCAGCCCTGTTCCTGGTAAACACGAGGAGAGGTTACTTCACAAGGAAACAGTAATTAACTTTAATTAGCACCTTGCATCTCAGAATATTATTAACATCTCAATTTCTCTAATCAAGGCAGCAGGAGAGGGGCGGCATCTGCCTTGCCGACTCCTTCTTGGCCGTGCTCCCTGGCTTGGCATGGTTCTTGTTAGGCCCCTACCCCCTGGATGTCACCCAGGAGCACCTCCTCAGAGGTGGGTTGCCAAGGGGAGCTGGGGAGTGATAGGGCAGAGAGCAAAGCAGGTCTAGGCCAGGGACACACAGCCAGTGACAGGGCAGGAGGACAGGAGCCAGTGCTCTGTGCAGCCACCTTATCTTTCCAAGCAGACTCTAAGCACCAAAGATAGGGCTAGCCTTGTATTCCCTGAGTCAGAGAACAGACATGGCTGCCTTGCCATCCCCCTTTTCCTTCCTCTTTCTCTTCCTTCCTTCTCCCCTCTCTTCTCTCCCTTCTTTGAGCTAGCCTGTTCTCCCCTTTCACATCTTTCTAACTCTCCTTCTCCTTCTCACCCTAATTTTCCGTTTCAGCACACTTTTATTAATCATCCGTTACAGGACAGGGCTGGCTTCTACCACTGGGAATGCAGCAGTGACACAGGATATATCCTGCCCTGGGGAGTTTAGGATCCCACAAAAGAGATAGGCTTGGGTATAAAGAAACCTAATTGGGCTCTATACTGATAGGCATCATAATGGAAGTACAGATAAAAGGCTGTGGGTCCTAGGAGGAAGGCAGGAATGGGGGAGACCAGGGCCCAACTGTGGGGCACCAAGACAGAGACCATTTCTGGCATCAGGAAGGCAAGAGGAGCATGAGGCCGGAGGGTACTTGGTGCTATTCAACTCTTTTCAGAAGGCCATCATGGAGGGCAGGCCCTGAGGGCGAGGAGGTAACTCTTTATTATAGCCACTCTCAGTGGCTGTTAACCTGATATTAATAACTGACTGTCCTCCTTAGTTTAATTACAGTGGGCTGCTGCTTACACAGTTTATTATTTATTTGACGGTGTCCTCATGGCTGTCTCCCCAGTCCAATGAATTTGTGTTTACTGAGCACCTACTATGTTTGGAGGGCCAAGCCTGCCCTGGAGCATGCTCTGCACACTGGAGCTCCTCTCCACAGGGACCAGAGGGGTCACAGTAGAGCTGCCTGCAGGTCTGGACACCTCAGCAAAATGACAGTGCTCGCAAATGGTTCCTGGTAGGGAAGAGGCTGGTTCCTCATTGGCCTCATAAGCACCCCTCACCCCCTGCTGTACTTGTGCCTACAGTGTCATTTTCGCATCTCTCCCATCTCTATTTTTATACCACCGAGAGGACAGCAGAGAAGATTAAGGTCTAACTGTAAATCTTGTCTAATGTTAACACAGAGGGCAGGTTTAATGTTCAGTGGAGACCCCAATCTCAAACCCACTGAATTTGGGAGGGCACACATCATTTGATTTTTTAATTTACTTTGGTTCAGAAAACTGATTATACATCATGTTGCTAGGTACAAAGTGGGACCAGTTATGTCTGACTGCCCTAATGTTCATTGAAACAGGGATGGACCTTAGCTTTTCCTTTGCCATCGCTCTATCTGCCAGTTAGGCACCTCCTTTAATTCTCTTGCAGGAACCTGGAGAAGCAGGAATTGCTATGCCCATTTTATAGTTGAGGGAACAAGACAAAGAGGGGAAGTCACGTGAAGGCATAACAGGGCAAGAAACCCTGTGGCAGGCTCAAGATCACTTGAGATCACTTTCTTTATTGGTCTCCCCAGTGACCTGCCTTCTGGGGCACTGGGGGAGGCCTGAGTGTGGCCCCCACCCTCGAGGACTACCAGAGAATGGCCGGTTGTCTTTCAGCAAACCTTAGCTTTTCCCTCTCCCACCTCCCGACTCCTCCCCGCCCCCCGCCCCAGCTCCCCAGGGCCCGGGGCTGGGCCTCTATAATTGCAGAGTAGCCTAAGCAGGGCGGGGAAGAATCTGACGTTTCCAAAGGCCTTTTGGATGTTGATGATTATGGCGATGATGAAGCTGTCCATCTCCTACCAAGACTGGAGCCTTTCTTTGTTTCTCTCTCAATCGGAGTCTCTCTCCGCCTCACTCTGCCCTGAGGACTGGTATTGTCAGAGGACCAGCATTTGCTCCTCTTTGAGGGAGGGAGGAGATGGACTGGGCTGAAGTGAAACTTGGGGACTCAGCCCACCCTCTACCTTCCCGGAGTAGGGGCACAGGGGTGTAGACATGATCATTAGCATAACATTTGCATAAGGAACAATTGAGGAGATTGGAGTCGTGCCTCAGAGGAAACACCTGCAAGGAACTGTGAATGAAAGCCTCTGCCGCCCTCCACTCTGAAATCCCTCCCATCCCACCCCCAGGGTGGGGGGAAAGTGGCAGGAACCCAAGGTGTCTAATGATGATGATAGCGACCACAGTGATCATTCCCGGAGTGCCTACTAAGTGCCAGGAACTGAAGTGGATGTTCTGTTTCTCTTAATTTCCACAGCCACCCCAGGTGGTAATTTTATTATTTTATAATACAATTTACAGAAAAGAAGGCTGAGGCTCAACCACCTGACCTCAGGTGGCAGATTATGTTAGCGGCAGAGCTCAGCTTTAGAATAAGGTGCTGTGATACATTGCCCATGCCCTCAAACATTGCAGCAGATTGGGGTGTTCTGGGCTCACCCCAGGCATCAAGATCCATTCTCCGTGGGCCTGAGAGATCCTGAGAGGCTTGGAACAAGGGCTGAAAGACAGGCTCCTACACACAGACACACATGCTCACGCACACACATGCACAGCCGCTCTATTCTGCCCCCACCCCGGCTTCTGGAGGCAGAGGAGCTGGGCTGACTTAGCCCATAACCAGGTTAGCCAAGATCCAATTAACTAGTTAGCGCAGGCAGAGCTGGGGGCAGGCAGGGCACACGGGAGAGCAGGACGGATGGGTCGGGTAATGTGCAGAGACAGCCAGAGACAGCGACTCCGCTCTAACCTGATAAGCAGCTCCCAGCATCGATGAGGTCCGCCTGGCAGGCAAAATGGCCTGAATCCTGGCGGCTGGTGGGGGCTGCTGGGACAGCCTCTGACCCCCATCTGTCACCCCTGACTGCCACATGGTCCTTCACAGAGCCCTCATCCTCTGGCCTCCCCTGAACAACACTCACTCTTACTCTGCCTCTTCTAAGGGCTGCAAGAAAGGCAGTTTTTTTGAGATACATTTTCATCCAAATGAGGCTGGAAATATCTGTCATCATGCAAGAAAGATGGGTGAAGCAACCATCTCCAAGTGGGAGGGTGGGGGTGAACCAGCCCGAGGAATTACTAGGAGAAAGTAAAAATAATAGTGGCCACTATTTATGGGGTCATCATGAGCCTGGCACCGTGCAAACGGTGTATAGTTAATGTGTATAGCAGGTCTCAAATAACGTTATTTAACGTTGTTTCATTATAACATCAAGATATCCTAGAAACTTAACTCTTGTTTGTATCAATTAGTGGTTTTGGTATATGCCATTTTGCTTAAAGTCATAGCCTATGGATGACATTATGTGAGGACTTAACTGTACTCTCTCATTTATATTCACAACAACTCTTTGCTATTATAATACCCATTTTGCAGATGAGAAAATTGAGGCTTAGAGAGGTTAAGAAACTTGCCCAAGATCCCACAACTATCAAGACATCTCTGGCTCATAAAACCTCCACACTTTGTACTACCCCTGAATTAGGTCTAGAATCAACAATATTACTGATAGCAATACTTCTTGGTTTTGCATATCACTTTAGAGTTTACAAAGGCTCTTTGGATTTATCCTGACACATTTATAAGGTAGCTGTTTTATTTCTAATCCCTACTTTACAAATAAGTGAAACTGAGCCTTGAAGGGGCATTGTGGCTTGCCCAGAGCCTCACAGCTTGTGAGTGACAGTCAGGACTTAACTGCAGGCCAGGTCTTTCTGACTCCTAGTCTAAAGCTCTTGAGGAAACAATGGAAGAAGAAAGAGACATCCTAAGTCAAGGTTGGGTGGTCCATTTATTGCTTATTGCAAGTGTGTTGAAAGCATGTGTGCAAGGCACTAAGCTGGGCACACAGATGGAGAAGGCACGTGGCTTCCTGCCTCCATGGAGCAGGTGAAGAGGAGAGCCCTGAAGTTCAGTGTTCGTGCACTTGGGTCTGTCTTGGTCAGGGGACTCCAAGAAACAAAGGGCCAAAGAAAGGTCTGCCCCTTAGAGCACCAGACCATCTCTGGTCTGATTTCCTACTGTTTTTCAGAGGCTGCATCTGAACCCGAGTGAAGTAAGTTCCCAAGGTCACAGAGGGACAGGCAAACCAGGTCTCCTGACTTTAAGTCAAGTTTCCCTCAGTCAGGGGGCCTCCCATTCATCACAAGATGGGGACTTTCTAACCCTGAAAACTCTGAGTTCTGTCTGATGTCCCCTCACCACCCACCAGTGAAGGAGCAGATGCTGTAACAACCATCCCTAAGGGAAGAGTCCCCATTTCCCTCCCTCTGCTCTCTGGGAGAATACAAATGAAATTCTTGCCCTTCAGGCAATCTGGGGCTTTGGAGTTGGGACTCCAGGATGAGTGTATTGAGCAAGGCAGCGAGTATAAGGCCCACCTGTGTGGGACTCAACATTTGGGTCACGCCTGGGAGAATATGTGTTCACATCTGTGTTGCTCTCTGCTTTCCCTGATACCAGCACCAGAAGGGTTAAGACATGTCTAGCTGGTGGGGAGTTGTGGGGGGGGGGGGTTGGAGACAGGAGTTGTCTGTGCAGGAAGCTGCTCTCCCAGTCCCAAAGCCCTGGGGGGATGGGGGAGGGGAAGAACTTTCTCAGTCTCTTTCCCAGGCTCCTCAGCCTCCCTGGGGATCCAGCTACATGCCAGAAAGGTGACCCTTGACCCATCCCCCTCCACATGCCAGCCCTCCCCACCCCAGCTGGTAAAGACTCCATCTCTGCTCAGGGTGCTGGCAGAGTGGGATTCTCCTCCTACTTCCTCACCTCATTTTTCCCACCATCTCCCTTACTCCCTTTAGTGTCTAACTCCACTCCCATCCCACAGTCACCAAATTCAGGCCCCTGAGCTTCTTCCTCCACTCAGCTCAGGGCCCCCAGGCTTCTCCTCCCAGCCCCTGCATTTGTAATCTTCTAAAAATAAAAGCCTGAGATTCAAGTACGCAACTCCCGGAAATGTACAGTCCAGCCCAGTCATCTGTTGGGGTGGGGGGCAAGGAAGGGCCAGTGTACAGAGAAATACCAGACACAGCAACCCCCCACACTCTCGGGTAAACACAGGAACACAGTCTGTTGTTGAGAAAGAAGGCAACTGTGGAGGATGGGCACCGGAGGGGGGACAGCTCTCTGCTGGGGTGGGGCTCTTGAGCTAAGGTCCCTAACAAAGAGGTCTGGGGTCTCCTAGTGGCCTCCCTTGACTGTTGTCATGAGCTGCTGCTCTCCTATTTTCTCAGCAGTTGCTTGGCGAAGTGGTGGGCTGCCTACCCCCATAGTCAGGATTAAAGCCCAGGGAAGTTCCAGCAGGTGGGGGGCCTCTCCCTTACCCTGTTGCCCACTTTGGGCAACGCTGTTCAGAGACATCTATTCCCCATCCCTCTGCCTCCTCCTGGACCTTGGCCAGGACAGAGGCCAAAAGGAGTCTGGGAAGAGCGTCATCTGAGATCTCTGTCTTTCCCAGCTGTGATCGGAAGGCCATGGACAGGGGGCTCTGCAGTGGCCTGAAGGGACACTCAGGCCCCTCTATAGCTGGCCCAGGGTGGCAGAAGGACTGGAAAAAAAATCACACTAGACTTGGTAAGATCCACTCCCACACTGGTTCTTATGGACTTCCTGGCTGGAATTATTTTAACTGTTCAATCACAGTACACTTTGGGACCTCACAAACAATTGTAATAATTAGAAGAATAGCCAACATTTTTCAAGCACTTACTATGTGCCAGACCTGGGATAAATACTATACCTGTATCTTTCTTACTTAATCCTGTAAGGAGCCCATTTTTATCATTCTTAACTTATAGGTGAGGAAACTGAGGCACAGATTCTCACAGAGCTGGCCCTATCTCTGGATCACACTGGTAAATGGCAAAGCTGGACTTGAACTCATGACTGTGTGATTCCACAGCCTTGTCTTCTTGGTTTCTGTGTTGTGGCCCTAGGATATGGTGTCCTGCTGGAGGGACATCTTGAAATTGACTGGTCTCAAGGCTCTGGTGGGTACCACTCGCATGCCCGGGGTTTTTAGAAGCCTGCTGGGAGGCAGAACTTGTTTCCTGTGCTGGCCTGGTTTTCCTCCACTGGCTTGGGCTTCCTCTCTGCACGGTGTGGCACAGATATGGGCACAACCGACAGAGTCAGATGATCCCTGGCTCCTTCCACTCCCAGCTGCTTACAGTTCAAGCCTCTGGAAAGCATCATAAAGGCCAGCTTCAGGACATCTGTAAAGATGCCCCATCAGCCTCATCCCTAGATCCCTGTCCCCAGTGACAGGCATCCTGACTGCAGCCCACAGGCCTGGCTGACCCTTGCTAACCCCGGATAGGCAGCCTCCTGCAGCAGCCTCATGGCAGCAGTAGAAGCCCCATTTGCCTTCTCATTTCCTTGGGAGGTTCAAGGGGCTGGGCAGGGCTGGGCAGGGCTGGCAGCCTCTCTGGAGCTGACCACAGCATGACTGGGAAGGAAAGACAGACTGACTTCCCTCTCTGGTCAGCTTCTTGGGGCCTTTTCCTAGCCTGTAGCCAAGACATAGTGCTGTTTCCCCACTTGGCTTTTGGATCTTGGGGAAAAATGAGCTCTTCCTCTCTGGGCTGAGGGGAGCTGTCCAGCTCTTCCTATACCATACACAATCCCTACCCAAGAGAAGGCATGTTGAATTGCAGCTTTTTGGATTTAGACCAAATTTATGTATTCCATGGGAATTAGGTGGTGTGCCTGACAGAATCTTACCATTAAAGCTGGTAACAGGTAAACACTTAGGCCAGCACTTGGCACATACACTACAAGCGAATTAGGGAGGTGGCTCAAGGGACCCCTTGGATGTGTCACCAATGGTAATAACGATGCTAACATTATTAGTGTAGCAGCTACTGTTTGTTATCAACCATAAGCCTAACACTGTGCTGAGCACTTTATACACATTTAATATTTGCAAAGACCTATGAGTTTCATGCAATTTATTCTCATTGTACAGTTGAAAACACTGAGGCCAAACTCTCATAGTAAGTAGATGAGCTCAGATTTGAACCCAGGCCCACAGATAAGTGACTTTCTTGTGGCCATTCTGCTCCCAGCTTATTGACCTCTGCGTATATCCCAGAAGCACACATGCCCCTCAGATAAACTGGCAGGATTTCCTGAAATTCTAAAACTGCTCCAGGCTGTTCTGAAGAGATAGACATGGCCTGCAACCTGGGTCTGGCTTTACTTTAAGCCTCTAATTTGCTGCTGGCCAGCACTCACCTTCCTGTATCAAACTTCTCTGATCAATAACTAGTGGGTGCTTTTATGCTCATGAAGCCCCCACTCTAAGTCCATCTCATTATTGCAATTCTTGATAAATCCTTACCCCTAAAGAGTCCCTCTGTCTCTTTCATGTTTGCCAGCTGAGCTACTAATTTATATGTTCCCTTTGTCCTTGGCTTTTAAGTCCTACCTGGTCCTCCCTCCCACTGTGACCTTGGGGTTCAGGATAAATTCCATTCAAACTCCCCCTTCCCATTCCTACCAGTTTGGCCTTGATATATAAATTTAACTGTAGCTCCTTTGTCTGCCTAACCAGTTATCTCTCTCTTAATATTTCCCTGGTCACATCATGCCTGCTCCTCCTCTGACCGTCTCTGGCATCTCTATTGCAGCCTCCCTCCCCCAAGCCAATGCCACGGAACCACCCAACATGTGTAAGTGTGACTGCCTGGAAAATGTAACTTTCAAGGAGCCTGAAGTTGAGTGACAGTGAACAGAACCTTGGAGACCCAGACATCATCTAGGGTTTGCATGGAATCAGCAGCAGGAACTTAGAAATAAGGCAATATGGCAGAGAGGAAGGGATTGGAGTGATCAAAAGATGAGCTGGAGGGAGAAATGGGCCATAGGGAAAGTGCTATTGATTCAACCAGGCCAAAAGAATCCTTGACTGTCAGTATCGGAAGGGCCCTTAGAGATCAACCAGTCCAAGAATGGGAATAAAGTTTCAAGTCACGAACTAAAGCTGAATGATGAGTAGCAGCTGCTGGGAGTATGTCCTGAGAAGAGAGTGCTGTTATTGATTAGCAATGTCTGCCACAGGCGCTGGATTAGACATGGTGGCATCTGTGTTAGAATTTACATCCTTGATCTAGTTTCAACGTCTTCATTGTGGAGCAGCTGAAGACTCCAGAGAGGAAGAGAGTTGTCCAAGATTTACATAGTGAATTGGAGGCAGATCTCAGGGCTCTTGCTGTCTCTTAAAACCCAGGTGAAAGTTGTATAACTAGACAAGGCATGGGGCCCAGGGAAAGTGGATCCTCAGTACCGGGTAACCAGCAAAGTCCTGAGTATGGGATAAGCAGTTAAGGAGTAGCCAACCTGAAGCTGTGAAGACTAGGTGCATCACAGACAGACTCTGGGGCTCAGTTCTCACTAGGTCATCAATCTAGCCTCTTGGCTATGCCTCCTCTGACCTCCAGCTTCTGGTCAATTCTACCTTTGTTCTCCTAGGGAGGACAAGGAGGCTCCCTGGAGCAGAGGCATTGGCTCTCTCTAGACCAAGAATGGAGAACCCAGTTAGAGGCAGACAAGAGAAGAGGAGAAATAGGCTTGGGGCCGGGCTGGCATTGAGACGGACAATGGCATGAACTATGTGGCAGTGGAGAGGGCGGTAAAAAAGGTGGCAATTATGAGGAACCAAAAGCCTGGCAGGAGGCAAGCACAGAGGCACCTGTGTGCAGGTTTAGGGTGTGGGCCAGAAGAGAAGAAAGAACCTCCAGGTGATGAGAGCCACAGAATGGGGATAATGATACCCTGACAAAGCTGCGGAGGCTTGGAGCCCAGCCTGGCCAGGGTGCTGGCACAGCTGAGCTATGACGCACCACTCACAGGCTGGGGGGTGTGGGCAGGGAGGGGGTGGGCCAAGGTGCCCAGCACCAGCACAGCCTGGGAAGTTTGCTCATGAGCTTCTGCCTCCCTCCTTTTCTCTCTCTGTTGCTCTTCACTTCTCTTCCTTTCCCATCTCATCTCTTCCCTTCTCTTTTCTTCCTCCTTGTCCTCCTCTGTACCACAGAGTCTCTACTGGGAGCAGAAATGGGGAAAGGAGTGGCAACACAGAAAGATCTGGGAGCTGCTTTAACTTACCCAAGGCTATGAAAAGAAACCAGGCTGCGGGAGTGTGCAAGCACAGAGAATCAGATCTGGACATCGCACCCAGTTTTCTACAAGAGAAAAGTAAGATCTTGAGATATGAAGACCTCGTCCAGTCAGTGTCATGTTGATTTGCCATCCCACTTCCCCATCTTGCTTCTGCTGCTGAGCATAACCAGATTTCCCCTAGGGAAACATCCATGTCACCTGTCTGTCCCTGTGGTTTAGAAAGGTCTGGCTTTACTTGACTGGACCTCAGATCTCAGGATGGGCACATGACTGGAGCTGGCCTATCTGGGCCTTCCATCCCCGGGCCACATGATTCAATAAAGGCTGATGGAGTAAGATCAACACTGGATCTTTTGGTGAATTATCAGAAAAGGAGTGCTTTCTTTCTATTGGGTTTGGCGTGTTGGTAAGTTTAAGTCTGGACCTACTTACACCACCTGAAGAGTGGCTACCAGAAAGTAAAGCTAACATGAAGGAGAGCTGAGAGTTGGAGAGAGACATGCCAGATGGCATTGTCTGAGTGCCTGGATCCAGCTACACCTGAAGTCTATCGTTGGGCTTTTCAATTATGTGAGCAAAAAGCTTAAGCCAGTTTGAGTTGAATTTGCATCCAAGAGACTCTAAGTCAGCTTAGAGAAACAGGAGAGAGAGAACTGTAGGGATAAGCACCAAATCCGATGGGAAGGCAGGTATGTGGTGGGAAGGGAGAGGGCTGGTCCATTAGGATAACAGACTGGCATTCAACAGCAAAACAGGAATCCCAGAGTTTATTGGAGAGAACACACAACCAAAGTTGATTCTCCAGGCCAATCTGAGGTGGGGTGAAAGCTTTTTTTACTGCTACAGAGGCTGTCTATCTGCATAATGTTAGAAGTTCGTCTGAGTGCCCTCAGTCTAGGCAGGGTTGTCTCTATGTGGGTAGGGAGGAAGGCACAGTCAGTTGGAATTTATCTTGACAGCACCTAGTTGCAATGAATGTCCCTATAAACAGCTCTTATGACGTAAACCTCATCCCAAGACATATATTTAAAGACAAATGAAAACATTCAACCAACCCGTTTATCACATGTGTTCTGCATCCCCGCCGCCCCTCAACCCCTTCCTTATCAGATGTCCCCAGGTTTTATCTGATTTACAGGATACTAAACTTAGTGATAAACAAGAACCAGAAGGAGGAACTAAGTCACAAGCTTGACTCATATGTGGTCCAGGTTGCACAGCTCCAACATATCACAAGACGCAGCCCAAAGAAAGTGACCCCCTACTGTCCCCTTCACCCTTTAGTGGCAAAATGCACCAAAACTCCATTGATTATAACCTAATGAAATGACCTCCTAAGACCACCAGCTTCAGGCCTTAGTTTCACTGCTTGTAGGAGGTGCCAGGTGGGGATGTGGATGGTAAGAGGAAGTCATGCCTGGGGTTGATAAGAAATTCCCTTTCCTTGTCTCAGGCACACTGGCATCTGCACCGAGAACTCTCAAGGGTGAGAGGAGGATACGGCCCTAAAAGAAGAAAAGACAGGGAATGGGGAAGGTCGGTTCCTGAGTCTTGGGAGTTATTTCCCTTTTTACCCTTCTCCACCTTTTCCTATTTCCCCTCACTGGGGGAAAAAAAAATTAAGCCTTAAAAGAAAACTACATAAACAAAATGTATGTTTTATATATAATATGTATAGATATATACCATATTCAAGTATTGTCATTTCCATCCCCCATTACTGTGTTTTAGAGAGCTTTCCATGTCGGTCCAGTTAAAATCTGCCTCATCCTTTCTTACAGCTATATGATAATTGTGTTTATTTATCCAGTCCTTTATTGATGGACATTTAGGTTGTTTCTGATGTTATTATGCTTGCAAACAACAACACCTAACACATTTTGTGCAGTGAACACCTAATATACCTTGTGCACATGTAGGATTCATTCTTGAGGATTCATTCCTAGAAGAGAGATTGCTGGCTCAAAGTGTGTATGAATTTTTCATTTTGAAAGATACTGCCAAGTTGGAGTAGAAACATTTTTCCTGTGAAGGAGCCCTCTCCGGGGTTGAACCAGAGATGAAAGGCACCGGGGTGGAAAGAGCATGGGCTTTCAAGTCCATATTCAGGTTCATATCAAAGTCTACATGTTCAGGTTCAAATCCTAGTTCTTCCACCTTCTTCCTGTATGATCTTGGATAAGTCGCTTAACCTACCTGAGCTTCTGTTTCCTTAACTGCAAAGTTAGGGATCATAAGAACCTCCTCACAAGGCCGCTACAAGGATCAAATGGCATCCCGTAGGTCAAGCCCCTAGCACCAGCCTGGTACACAGTAGGCTCTTGGCCAATGTTAGTGCCCTTTCCCTATCTGGACCCCTTTCTGCATTCATCATAGAGGCCAGCTCTGGGGAGAGGCCAGAGAAAGTGATTTATTAGTGAATGTCATATATAAGTTAGGACTCCATGGTGGCTCCTTCTAAAGGTCACCCAGGCAATTCTTGGAGCTAGGGACCATTTGAAGTAAAGCATAAGGATCTGCTTTTAAGAACACAGCTTGGTGACGTCCACTGAAGGACTTTTCACTAAATGTTCCCTTCACCCTGGCCACTGCTCTCCATGTTCTCAGTCTCTGCAGAGGGGGCGGGCAGGTGGGAACCCTCCTGATGAAGAAGAGTGGGATGGCTGGATTTTATCATAGGGAGTGCTGGACCACTCTGCATGGAGAACAGAGCAAGAACACGTGCAGCAGACAGGGCTGAGAGTGGGCAACAGCATGAAATCTGTGTCTCAGAGAGCCAACATGTGTGCATGCATATAGAAAGCTACAGAGCTGCCCTGCTAGAGACCCCGGCCTGGGAGGTGGCCTGTCGGTCTCAGTCCAGGGGAAGCGTAGCTCATGAGGGGGTACAAAACACTGGCACTGGTGGCCATCCTTTGGGGGTAATGGCCAAATTGTGTCCATAGTCCCAGTCGGATCCCCAAGCAGCTCTGAGAGCCTCTTAGCTGCAAGTCACTGTACTCCACTCTCCCTAAGTGCCTTCTACCAACCTTCGGGGCTATAGTTTCTTCCTTCTGGAGACTTCATGGGGCATGAGAATCCAGGACTGGGCTGCCCTTCCTGGAAGGGGATGGGTGTGTGAGCCCAGGGGCTGCTGCAGTGAAGGGCCAGGGTGGAGCTTTTGACAAAAAAAAGGTGGAGCTGAGCAGTATGGTGACAGCATAGTGACAGCAATGGTGAAGGAGGCTCTAGTAAATGTAGTCATGATGAGTGATGGCTTGGTTGGGGAGTCTGTGGGGGCCTGGTAAGAACGAGCTCTGTATTGGGAGTCTGCATACTTGGGTTTCAGTCCCAGATTCACCTATTAAAAGCTGTGTGGTCTGAGGAAAATAGCTTACCCCTCCTAACCTCAATTTCTTCATCAATAAAATGGAGATGCTAATACCACCAGTCCAGCTTCCTCAATGTCTCCAACCAGCAGGTGTCTTTAATATGCCATAAGGTAAGAACAAATTCAGGTAGAGCTACTTTGCCGAAACAGCCTGGAAAGGGAGACAACTGATCAGAACTGGTCACATCTCCAGAATGATTTCTTGCATCCCCTGGAGATTCCTGTTACTGCGACTCTATTTCCTGGTTCCCAGTTCCTGGACTCCATGGTAGCTGAGATCTCCGGCTCTCACCTCACTTAGCATCTCACAGTGATGTTCTGGCTTCCTGCCCAGACTCGACTCACAGGTGTTGGTGCTGACCCTGCAGGCCTCTGGATCCTTCTGCTGGGCCTGGAGATAGGGCCCAGGATTGCTGGAAGGAACTAAGAGGAGCCTTGCATGACAGCCAAATGCTGTGTGTAACAGGAGCTGATTATAGTGGCCGAGGGCTAGGGATACTTCTCAGGGTTCAGAGGGGTGGGGCGATTCTAGCTCTATGCCTGTGAGAGAGAGAAAAAGCACTGGGTGGGGAGGGGGAAAATGTATTCTCCAGATGGTCCCTTAGCCCATAATGGACTGGGTCCTAGAGTGAGTGGCTGCCCTGTTTTCCCTATGCCCTACTCATGCTCTAGAAAGATGGGTGAAGACAAACTATAAGAGTCTACCCAGGGGAACTAACTCTCTACATTGAGATGGGAGACAGAGGCCACTCAGTCCTACCTCTGCAAAAATAGTTTTAAAAAGGACTGGGATTGACCAGTGCTTGCAAATAAATGGGAGGGGGCAGGGTAGGGGCCATTGCCCTCAGTGGGGGAGGGTTGGGAAGGGAACTGTCCTTCATTGAGCACCTAGGAGATGCCAGATACTACACCTGCACGGTTTCATTTATCCTTATGACCACCTTGTGTGATAGGTCCTATCTCCATAGCTCCATTTAGCAGATGAAGACAATGAGGGTCTGAAAGAAGCTGACCTGGAATCTAAACCCAGGGCTGCCTGGCTGCTAAACTGGTGCTCTGTATTCCTTATCTACCTTCCCAGGGCTCAGGGCCATCCTTTCTGCATAGCCACCTCTCCCAGGTCTTGCCTCCACACCCCAGCCTCCTCCAACTGCTCTATCTCCTGAGAGCTCCTTGAATATTCACTCACTCTTCACTCTGCTTCCTCTTTGGAAACCAGCCACAGGCTTTTTTCTTCCATCTGAAGGAAAGAAAATGGTTTCATACCCTACCCCCAGGTCTTTCCATTCTCTCATCCATCCAAACCTAAGCATCTCTCCCTTGCCCCTCCCCCACCTTTTTTCCCTCTTTCTGTTTATCCATCACTAGAATCCACCCCCTTTCCTCTTGCCTGTAGGTTCTGTGGCTATAATCAAATCATAACTTTTATTAAATTTAAGATTACTTTTTAATGGAATCAATTTCTTGTGTGGTGCTTCTCTGCCTGCCCGCGGGCTCTACCGGCTCTGTGCTCAGCATCCCCACCCGCACAATTGTCTCTGCCGCTGGCATTTCTGGCTAAGCTGCCCAGGAAGGAGGGGCAGGTCTGCCATCCTTAAACATACACACACACAGGAACACACACAGGGAGCACAGACACCAAGATGCACCTTCCTGCAAAGCTCCCCTCCAACCTCTAGCCGCCGGGCACCCACGCTGAGTGGTGGGGGTGAGGGAGCCCATGGAGGTGGCCAGGGCAGGAGGAGGGAGCTGCAGAGAGAAAGACTGAGGGCGCAAAACAAACACAAAGCCGAACAGACATTTCTCAGCCTGTTAATTTCGCACAGTTCTGTTTTCCAGCCTCAGAAACAAGCTGGTTTCTGCTGGTCCACCCCCCTCCCCTGACTGCATCATGCAGCTGGTGAGCAGGGAGAAGTTGCTGGGAGATGGGGGTCCAGAGAAGCCACGAGGAGGCTCAGGTCTTCATTTGATTCACAGATTATGGGCATGATGCAGAGATGTGTCTGAAGCTGGGACCCCAAAGACAGGCCCAACTGGGAGATTTGCAAGCTGGACCAATATAACCTTTCAGATCTGGGGCAACAAGAGAAAGAGAGCCTGGGAATGCTACAGAGAATGTTCTGGAGGTAGAAGAGGTGATGAGGAAGAGGGGTAGAGAATCACTTTTATGAAGAAGCAAGGGCTAAAAAGAGGTATCGGGAAGTTCTCAAGGTGAGCTCATGGTGGGGCCTAAAGATGGGAGTTTACTGATTCAGCAGAGACTTGGTGGCTTCCTCCAGCTGTCTAGGTAGCCCTAGGCTCTGCTCCAGCTTTCCTGGGGCTTCCTGGACAGTTTTAGGTAGATAGGAGATCACAGGTAGACAGGAGGATCCGAGGCCTATGAGTGGCCACTCCTTGACTTTCCATGAAGTCCTCAGCACACCCTGTTGACTGAGTGTCGGGAAGGAGACCTCATGTCCATCCAGGTGGGTAAGAGCTCAGCCTTGGCATCAGGAGGTATGTAAATCTAGACTCTGATGCTTTTCAACTGTGTGACCTTGAACAACTGACCTAATCTCTCTAAGCCTGTTTCCTCACCTGTAAATGAGGATTCAGTGAGATAACACATGTGGAACACGTAACATAAAGACTGGAATGAAGTAAGAGCTCAATAAGCGGATTGTTAATATTTGTATTATGTCTTCTAAGTACCAACCAAATGCAAAGGTACAAACATACAGCCCGAAGTCTACCAAACTCAAGTGGATTGGGACCTGAGACAGGGGTAGGCTGGCAGGCAGACACCACCAGGCAGGCCTTGGCTTCTGGATGGAAATCATGCCATAGCCACAGAACAAACATGAGTGACAATCAAGACTGGAATTCAGGACATGGTGGGGCCCTTCTCCCTTCTTCAGGAAGATAAGTGGCTGATGAGAGAGAAGTCGCAGCACCTTGTCAGGAGGAAAGGTGAAGGACTGCCGAAGGGTCCTTGACACTGAAAGCCAAGCCCACTCTTCCACCTTTGCTTTTCAGGGGCCAGTGAGCCCAAAGCACTAGCTCTCTCTGGGGCAGAAATGAAGGAGGACTTCTGTGGTCCATTACTCCCCTGTAGCATCTGAGAGCCACCTCTTGGTTCTGGAAGCATTAGAGGGCTCTGACCTTCTTAGGCAAGGCCCCAAACAAGAGGGCTCAGAAAGGTTTAATTAGACACTGTGCATGAGTGACCTTTGCTTCCCATTTCTGTCCTCTAGCCATAGAAGGAAAAAGAGACTAATGGAGAAAGTGAACAAGGGGCAGAACTGAGAAAGGCTGGTTCTGTTAGGGAAACCCCACGTGTGCCCAGTTTGGGAGCAGATGTCAACATGGCCACAGTATAACTCAGTATAACTGGTCACAGTATAACTAAGATCTGCAGCATGGCCCCATTGGGGCTGCACTTTGGGACCTGGCAGCTGCCTTGGAGTGAGGGGCAGCTGGAGCCCTCTCCCTCAGGCAGAAGCTCACCTCTTACCTCTCTATTCCCCCTAGAAGGAGGCCAGTACAACCCACTCAGCATCTTTCTCTGTTTAACCCCTGCTCCAGCCATGTATACTGAATGGACACCTGGACCTCCATATCTATAGGGGTCCTGTCTGGGCCTGGATGTATCAGTCACACATGCAGAGCTTCACTGCTCAGGGGAACTTCTGAGGTCTGAATATTATTCACTCCGATTCCTGTTTCACTCACAAGGCAACCGAGACCTAGACAGGGAGAATCATGTGAAGTGAGTGACAGAGCCAACCAGGGTCTCCTGAACCCTCCAACGCTGCCTGCTGTGCTTTGTGGCCCTCACTCTGGTTGTAGCTATAACCCCCATCAACACTTGATATCACACAACCTTATACAGTATCTACCATGAGCCAGCACTTTGCAGGCATTCCCAGTCATCACATGAGACAGGTACTCTCATAAACCCTATTTCACAGATAGGAAGGCTGATGCTCAGAAAAGTTGAGTAACTAACCTAAGCTATAAGCAGTAGAGGTGGAATTTAAACTTAGAATGTCTGGCCCAGAAGCTTGGCTCTTAACCCCTGTATGCTGCTGCCCTTCACCTAAAGCTTCACCGGCACACATCTACCTTCACTTTCTCCTTCTCCTGTTCCTTACTTTCAACCATCATGTTGCCATCACTTTCACCTTCACAATCCACCATTTCCTCATTTTCATTTCAGTCTAGGCCCAATAATTGCCGCAGACATAGGGCAGGCTCCAAATAGCTAGCACACTCCCCTTCCTCTTTATTTTCCCTGTCATCTTTGCCATCATCATCTTCAATGTTATCACACTAACTATCAGCATCCCCTTTACCATCAACGAAATCCTTAATTGCAAATGACTGTGAACCTACAGACCAGTGCGGATATAACTCCTGCCTTGGGATGGGAGGAGAGAGCTTATAGACTCCTCCCACCATATGTATTCCCCCTCTAGTAAAGAGAATGTGGAAAGGCAGTCTTCCTCTTAGAGACTTTTCTGAAAATAAGAGGGGTAGCAGGGAAAGACATTGCAAACAGCCAAAGAGCGTCTGTTGAGGGAAATTAATCAATGGTCAAGGAGATTGCTTGTCATCTTTCAATATCTATAGAAATAACAAGCCTCCAGGGAGGTGGGGGGGGGGGGGCAAAGCTTCAAGAGAAAAGAAGATCAGAGGATATTCTGCCCAACCTGTTCTTCTAATGAGCTACAAGAAAAAGATGGAATCATAGGCAGCTGCCCCCCACTTTCGGTGGTGGCCAATACCCCATCTTCCTAGCCACAGTAGCTCCTGCAGTCCCAATAGCAGCAAGCAACACTGTCCAAGGGTGTTAGAAATTGATAATTCCTATGAATCCAAAACCCACCCATCTCCTAGCTCTAAGAGCCTGATGGTTGGCTCTCCATTAGTGCTGGCTGCCAGGGGTGCCATCGTCCTGCACAGAATCAAGGGAAGAGGAACCAGTGGCTTTCCGGATCAGAGCCTCCACCCAGAGTTCCAGCCAAGGCCCCAGAGCTCCCAGGACCTGGAAGAATTTTTCCCCCTGGTTGTGTTTGGAATTGGCTGGTTTTCTGGGCACCAGGCCCAGCTCAGTTTAATTTTTGTTTATTTTTATGTACAGATTCTCTTCTGTTTGGGGAAGAGCTTTGTGTAAATTATTATTATTTATATGATAAAGAATAAATCACACCAAATAAAAAAACCCACAATCTCTTTTTCTCAATAGAATTACTAAATTAGGGGCTGAAAGGAACAGCCGATATGCTGGGGTTTAGTTTCAGGAAGCCTTTGGACATGGATTCTCACAAAAATCTTTTAGTAAATGGGCTCTGTAATCCTGGATTTGATGCTACTCCCAGCCAGTAGAGGCACAGGAGCAGGACAGTAGTAGTTGGAGCCTAAGGGTGCTGGTTTCCTGGTCCTCCACATATCCCATCCCTTGGGAGATGAGTTGGACATTTTTAAGTGACTCACTAACTCAGAATGAGAAAAGAAAAGGGAAAATAGAGGAGTTGAAGTTTCTTGCCAGAAACATGATCAAAAGCCCTGAATTGGGGTGGGGGTGGGGTACATAGGAATTGCTTGAATAGTGGCATTATTACATCAGGGGAAAATGAGCCAATCATTTCTTTGCCTATTCATCAAATTTGCATGCTACCAATCTATTGGTTGGAATGAAATGAGTCAGGAGGCAGGGATGCAGATGGGCAGAGCACCAGCTAGGCCCAGAGAGTGTCCCCAAGTGGCCCTCATCCCCAGCAGGGTAGGGAGAAGACCAATTCACCTTAAGTACCTACTGTCCCCCCAACCTACAAGTCCACTCTTGCATAAAGAGTTTGGAAACTAGAGAAAGGCATACCTAGGGCAGGAATGCATCCTGAGGCTAATCTGCTGAAGGCCGGAGAGAAGAAAAGGTCTGCAATAGCTGACTTTTCTTTCTTTTTAAAATTTTCCAGGATTTCAAGCTACCAGAGGTTTTAAAAAACAGGTAGACCTGGCATCATTTTGCTCAAGCTGTGTCCTCTTCCCAGAATGGACTTCTACCCGCCCACCCACGTCCTACCTCTGGTTTAAGCATAGCTGTGACCACTATTCTGATTAAGAGCAGGGATCTGGACCCTCCTCTTGAGCTTGAAAATCTACTCTGCCACTTAATAGTGGTTGAAAATTGGGGTAGGTTGCTTAACTGCCCCAGACTTAGTCTCCTGATCTGTAAATGAGATAGTAATAGCAATCGCATACACACAAGCTTATAGTGAGGTTCAAGTGAGAAAATCCAGGTAAAAAGGGCCTAACACAGAGTAAGTAATCAATGTGGTCATTATTTTAATTAATACTGCAATAAGCTATCCCAATGGGGAACTGATCACGCCCTCCCCACCCTGCCCCAGCCCATAGGTATGTAGTCTGAGAACATAAAGCTTCTACTCCTTTTCCACCTAAATCATTTTTCACAATCTTCTTTAAATCAGCTACTATGAATGAGTGCGGCAGCTTCTAGCCATGCTTTGCACTTAGTAGGTACTCAATAAGTCAGTAAATACTTGTTAAAAAAGTTGCCCAACATGTCATATTCCCAAACTCCGTAAATCCCACTAAATTCTAGACCCTCTGCTCTAGCTCCCACACAATGTCTGGTTCAGCCACTCTCAATTGTATAGGACATGGAAACTGTGGGAAGAGGGCTGGGTGGGAATGTGAGGCGTGAATGAGAACAAGATGAATCCCAGGAGGGGCTCTACTGCTTCCAGGCAACATGGACCAATCTCTTTTGACTGCTCTTCCTACAGGGCACTCAAAATTCCACCCTCATTTTTGATTATCCAGCAGCTGACCTGACACATGCCTGCCTGTACAAGTCCTCATCCAGCCAGAGGGTGGGTTTTGATTAGCTGAACTAGTGCAACGAACTGTGTAGGTCATGACTCTGGATTGTCTAACCCCTTGAAAAGTGGTCTATGTAGTTGAGGGGTGTCTCTGTGTGATTCGGGGCACATATGTACTTGCCCATAAATATTTATACATTTATATATGTGTATTTGTGGGTAAACCCTGGTCCTTTTATCTTGGAATACACTCGGTAATTCATTTGTTTGTCCATTTATTATTTATTGAGGACCTACTGTGTGTTGACACTATGTCAGATGCTATAATGCAGCATTCACTAAAACAGAAAAATTCTTGCCCATACAGAGCTTTTTTTCTTATTTTCTTAGTGAGCGCAGAGAGCAAGAGTAAACATGCAAAGAAATAAATAATTCAATTTCAGTTGTGAAAGTGTTATAAAAAATAAAGGGATAGAGAGTGACAGGGCATGTAGCAGGAGCTCCTTTAGGCTGGATGGACTGGGCAAAGCCCTGAATGATGGGAACAATTCAGCCTCAGAAAAACCTGGAAACGGTGCATCCCAAGCAAAGGGAAGAACAAGTATAGAACTGTTTTAGGATCAGCCTCTCTAGGGATCTGTGTCTTTTTGAGACAAATTTCAATGAGCTCTGTTGCCTATATACATTTGAATCCTTCCATTACTCTTGGAATCAAGTTTAACTCCTCACTGAGGCCTACAACCCCACCCTCACACCCCACTGGCTTCTTCGGGTCCTTGAACAAGACAAGCTCCCTCCTGCCACAGGGACTTTGCACAGCCTGTTTCCACCACCATGAATGCTGTTCCCTACCCTCTTTCTCTAGTTAAAGTGTATAGTTTTAGATGTCAGGAAGCTTAGGGTGGTCCACCCTCTCCCTCCCACAGTAAATCAGTTTCCTTTGTTGGATGTTTTCATATTACCAAGTTCCTTCAGTCAGATCCCTTATCTCTCTTGGTAATTATGTATTAATTTTTGTGCTTATCTGACATTAACATCTTACTTCCCCACCAGGATTACAAGCCTCCTTAGAGATGAGATCTCGTCTGTATCCCCAGCTGTTAGCACAGTGCCTTGTACCTGAAAGGCACATAATAAACACTTATTGAATAAATAGTTACAAATACTTATGGATGCTGGGATCAGCTCTGGGCCCTACCACTAAGAGTCCCCAGTGACACCAGGAAGCACAGAGGAGAATAGGATGGGGAAGGGACTAATGTTATGTAGGGGAAGTGGTGGGGTTGTTCTTCCCTGAAGAAAAAAAGCTTGAGGGGGTGGGGCTACCATGGCAGCCTTCAAATTCCAGGAGGCCTGTCACATGCCAGAGGAAGACCATGTTAATATGGGAGCCAGAAAGTGAAGGAGTAGGCTGTTACTGTGAGGTAAGTGGAGCCCCTTCTAAGGAAGGTTTTCTAATAGTGTGAACTTTCAGGAGTGGAACAGGTAGGTACCTTATAAGGTAGTGAGTTCCCTGTCCTTAGAGGTCTGTAAGCAGATGGAAGAGAGACTGGGGCCCTGAAGTCTTCATTTCAGTGCAAGGCACTGTGATTAGGGGTCTACCAGTGGATCAGATCTCTTAACCCCAATGCTAGTCAGTTCTTTCAGCTGCAAAATGGGGCCCCAGGCACCAAGAGGTGTGGGAGGGGCAGGGTAGTTTCCAGCCTCATTTTTGGTGGCTGCTCTTCCGCCTCCTTCCTGCCTGGCTCTGAAAGGGCGAGAGAAGGAGGGAATCAGGGTGGGGGCGGGGAGGCTTTTCTTCAAGTCTTAAGTGGCTCCCCAGCTGGAGCGTTGGTGCATATTTTAAGTAGAGTTTACAGACAATAGATCTCTCCAGGGCTTGGAGGGGAAGGAAGCTGAAATTCAGGACTATTCTGTGAATTCCCAAGTACTTTGTGTCCATTGTATAGGGAACAATGCTGTTTGTTCAGCATATTCACTCAAGGTGGGGGGTAGGGGGGATGGTTAGGCCCCAGTGTTCAAAGGTTCTTGGAGGGGAGGGCTGCTGAGGTATGGGGGATTCTTACAAGGAATAATGGAAGCTGGAGGAGCTGGGGAGTGGGACACAGGGCCACCAGTCTGATGGGGTGAGTTTGAGTCCCAGGGAAGCCCCCTAAGTAGAAAGAACTGATTCTCCTTCATCCTTCCCCACCCTTCCAAGGGATTCTAAGCCTCTTCTGACCTTGACTTGTCCAAAGGCTGAGTGTGATGGTGGCGGTTGGGGGTGGGGTGGGTGGGAGTGGGGGTGTTTTGAGCTGTACATTTACTAAGTGACCTTGGACAAATCACTTCCTCTTTGAGGTCTTACCTTCTTGTTCTGTTTCTGCAGTTGAAGGGTTGGCCTACAGATGATCTCATAACCCTACCAGTTCAGATGTTTTTCGGATCAAAGCTAGTCTCCCCTCCTATACCCACCACATCCCCAACCTCAGCAAGCCTTGGTCGCTCCCTTGATTCCCAGACCCTCACCCCGCAGTGCACAGTCTTGGTGGAGTGAAGGAAGTGAGAGATGCAACCCCAATTTCCTTCATAGGACCTCACTAACGAGACTATCCCTACTTTTTGCATACATTATTTCATGTTGCCTGGATTAAAAGCTCTGTTCTTTCCCTAGCTAACTCACTTTAACCTCTCTGAGCCTCAGTTTCCCCTTAGCAGAAGAGTTATAACAGTAATGATATCTACCTCACTGGGCTGTTATGAGAATTAAATGAGATACCACAACTAAAGCATCCTGTTTGGAAGAGATGTAGGGCACACAGATGTTAGCCATAGACCCATATATAATTACCATCTCTGTTTTTCAGATTAGGAAATCAAGGCTCAGAGAAGGTAAGCATCACACAGTGAATAAATGAGGGCATTATCATTCAAAACCAGGCCAGTTGATTATGAGGCTGAGTTGCTGACATGCCTAGGGCCTCCTGCAGAGATGGGACTGATGCCTGCTTTGAGCAGCCCTCTCTTGACTTTCCAGCAGCACCTGCCAATGACAGAAAGCCAAGTTTCCTTCTTCCAGCCAGGGAGTTGTTTTGTTTAACGAGGGCTGGGGTCTGAGACTCCCCCCTAGCCCTTCCCATAACCCCACTGTAAATTGGAGTACCGCACTCCTCCCAACCCCCATTCCCTGACAGCCTCTGCCAAGCAATGTCTTATACAGGCAGCGCACCAGGGTCAGGGTCAGGAGTAGCCTTGGTGCTCGAAAGCTGAGTTTTAGGACTGAGCTACAGTTTGGCTGGTCCTGGAGAGAAAATCTGAGTCTGGAGGCTGAGACCAGGCCCCGTTGTACTCTGGGGCCTTGGGTCCATCAGGGAGCTGGTCTGAGCCCTGGATCTTCACAGAGTTACAGCTGGGAGACATACAGGTCCATGAACTGAGACAGAGCTGGGAATCAGAGGAACAGAGGCCTGAGCCTTGGGAGTCCTATAGGTTGGGGGGACACTGAGCTATGACTCCTTCCCATTCCTATCTTACCCCTCTGTCTACCCTGATCCAGCCCTATTTCTACTCCCACTCCCACTCTCAGCCATTTCTCTCTCCTGTTCATGAATCCTGATTGAATGAGAGGAAGGAGAAAGGGAAGAATGGGGGAGAGAGCTGGGGGGAAGCAGCGTCCACTTTGTCCACGTTAAGCAGTTCTCATTCTACGAATGAGGTAATGTGGGCTGGGGTGGAGGAAGGCAGGTGGAGGGAAGCACTGGGCAGGGCAGCCTGGGATGGGGTTGCCATGGGAACAGCAGCCTGTCAAGAGCCTTGCCTTCAAAGCTGAGGTGCAAGAGTGTTGCAGGTTCCTGGGGGAGGCGGATGGTGTGTGTGTGTCTGGGGTGGGGGAGGAGTTCTGATGTGAGCCCCCTGAGACTCCAGCTCCTGGATTTCAGATCAAAACCCTAACCTGAGAGGGAAGCGGCATCATGTAATGCTTCCTGGCAGACGCCCCTCAGCCTCAAACCCTATCTTGCCGAGTGTAAGACAGGGATGGGGGCGGAATCTACACTGTGGGGGAAGCTGTGACGGAAGTCCTCTGCCAACACTTACCCCCTGTGAATAGGGCAGGAGGGAAAGGAGGAGGGGGCCAGGAACAGGGGCTTTACTTTATTCTCTAGGCCCAGGTTAGGGGCCAGGCTCCACAATGACACTGCCACCTGAGACTTCTGGCTCCAAATCCCCAAGGGGGGCCTTAGAAGCCGGGAATAGGGCTCAGAGAGAAAGCCGGTGAGATGTGAGCTCTCCAACTGCAGGATCACTGCCACCCCACACCACTGTAACCTTCTAGATATGAAGGGTGAGGAATGGCCCAGCATCCATGGGAACTGAGGGACAGGCTAGTTCTAAGACCCAAGGTAGCGTGTGAGGCCGTGTGGCTGAGTTGTGGCCTAAGTGATATTTGCCTTTCATGGGATTGGCCCAGCTAATTCAGACCCTAGTGAAACCTGAGGGTCTTTAGGTGGCACCCAGAATGCTGTAGCTGCCAATTCAGTCCTGGCCTTCTCACACTTGATACCCAGCCACCCACTCAGACCTTTCCAGAAGCACCGGCCAATTCCGAACAGCTCTCAAGTGCCTACTGCTCACCAGCGCTGTGCTGGGCATTGCAAGGGGTCAAATATGATGGGGGAGGCGGATGCAGACAGTGTACAGCAGCGGGTAGAAAGGCCACACTGGAGTCATGAAAACCTGTGTCCGTTTTGCTATTTCTAATTGGGTGGCCTCAGTAAGTTTCTTAAATTGGGCCTTGGTTTCCTCAATTGTCAAATGGTGATGATAAGACTACCAAGCTCACGGAGTTGTGGGGAGAATTAAATGAGAAAATGTGCTTAAAGCTTTTAATGCAGGAAACCCCCTATAAAGTTAACTGTTGTGATTAGCATTAACCACTGGAGTGCTGGCATGGAGGTAGAAGCAAAGTAGAGGGGAGCCTTGGAGAAAAGAAAACTCAATCTGCTGAGAGAATCAGGGAGGACTTCCCGAATGTGGCACCTCCTATGAGCCTGAGACAGGATAGGGCCAGCTACAGAAAGGTGGAGAAGGGATAAGGAGCTTCAGTGAGGAGAGACATTTAGAGCTCTTGCTTTATTGTATTTAATCCTTACAGCGGAAATCGGCCGCTGAGTCTCCCTTGGGGTGTCTCTCTCCTACATCCTGGTTTCCAGAGGCTCTCCTGCCCACCAGAAACCCTGCCCTGGGGTCCTTTTTCTCTCACTCCCACTATTTCCTTCTTCCTCCTCCTTCCATCTTCCTCTTAGAGAAGCCAGCTCAGAGACAGCAAGTTGCACAAATGGTGACCACTGTTTTGTGAGAGCTTAGCTCAACCAGTGGCAGTTCTGTCCTTTATGGGAGATTTGACAATGTCCAGGGACATTTGTGATTGCCATGCTGGATGGTGGGGGGACACTATTATCTTCTAGTGGGCAGAGGCCAGGGGTGCTTCTAAACCTCCTATAATGCACAGGACAGCTCCCACAACAAAGAATTACCTGGTCCCAAATGTCAATAGTGCTGAGGCTGAAAAACCTGCCTTAAGGCCAAGAGCTGAAGCTGGGGTGAAGTTCTGGCCCTCTTCTCCAGGCTCCTGATGCGAGACCTCCAAATCCCCACCTTAGGAGTCTCTGATCCCCCTCACCTGACCCTTCTCTTCTTCTAGTCAAGCCCTCAGCATCTTCTGGCCTCACATGCCCACCACTCCCTGGCCTATGCCCCTTCCCCCAGAATCGTGCCCCCCTTTTATCTTCTCTCTCAGCAGGGGCTGGGAGGGCCCTGTCAGGCAGGAGTCAGCCTGCAGGCTGCAGGAGGCCTCAGAGACCAAGCTGCCTGCTGCACTTGGTGCTTCTGGCCCACTGATTGGCCGAGGCTGCTGTTTCCATGGTGATCCCCAGCAAAGCCCAAGGCCCCCCTTACCAGCCCCCCCACAGGCCCTATTCAGTGGCGAGAGCTACGACAGGCAGGTTAATAAAACAGGAGCTGCGTGAGGAGCCAGGCTGTGGGCCCGTGGTCCCAGCGTGGTGGCCCTCCCAGAGGAAAGAGGGAAGGATGGCGGTGGGGAGTGAGGAGCGGGCTTGCTGCCCAGTCAGCGCCTACCTACTCCAGTCAATCTAGAGGACGCTACCCATGGCAGGTTCTGGGGCTACAGTGGGCCTAGGAGAGTGGGAGTTTAGCCCCTGGAATACACCTTCCTGCAGTGGCCTCTGGGGGCAGTGTCCCCTCCCTCCATCAGGACCACAGAACCCCCTAACTGGAATGGGAGGAGTCTTGGGCATGGGGATGGGGTAGCGGGGAGATGGAGATGGGGTAAAGGAAAGAAATGGCAGTAAAAGATTAGAGTAGGAATCAGGAAGGAGATTGGGCTGAGATCCAGACAAGGTGGGAAGGGAGATGAGGTTGGGGATAGAGGAAAAGACGAAAAAGAAGATGAGCAAGGAGTTAGGGATGAGGAATTGAGTGGGTGAAATAGAAGATAGAATATGATTGTTACTAGGGGTAGAAATGAGGCTGGGATGGGGAAGGAAGGGAGCTGGTGAAGGGTGCAAAGTGGAGATGGTTTGAAGGTCGCAGGTGGCAAAAAGAGATTGGGATGGGAGCTGAGATGGAGATGGAGCAGGCAGTGAAGGGTATGACGGGAAGCATCTGGGGGTAGTCATGGCCTCCAGCTTGTTCACCACTTATCCCAGCACACAGCCTGTCCAGGGTAGGTGCTCAGTAAGTGTGGGCTTGCTACACGGCACACAAGATGTGTTTGTGGAATGAATGAATGGGGTGGGAATTGGTGGGCTGTAGATGCTGGGAGTATGCTCATGTTGGAATCGGTGACCGCAGGAATACCAATGCCACTCTCACGTTCCCCAATATCAACACTAAGTGCTTTTCATTCAGTACTTTCAATAATCTTTTGAGGTAAGCGCTATTACCATTTGACAGAGGTTCAGAAAGTTTGGGTAACTTGCCCAGGGGCTCACAGCTCTGATCCCTGCCTCAGGTGTGGTAGACATATGGTCAGCTTCTGTGTCTAGACCTGGGTATTTCTGGCTGGAGACCCAAACCATACAGATTGGTAGCAAGGAAGGAGCTACCACAGGGGCTCTAGGTGGAGTCTGGTTGTATGCTGAGCTGGGTTTCAGGCTCCTGGGTTGCATCCCTGACTCAGTCACTCACTGGCTCCATGAATCACTTTTCCTAACTGATAGAAATGCCCAGTTTTCTGTTGCTTGGGGGCATCATTGCAGTCATAGCTCCCACCCTATGACGGACACAGAGACCTTATAGCGGTTCTGGTGGTCTGTCCTTGAGGTCACCCATTTTGAGGCAAGGGGGGAGTCCAGAGCTGGTGCCTGAGGTCTGGAGTGAAAAACTTTGGCTTTGGAATAAAACAGAATATCTTGGGTCTGCCATCTGTGGTGTGGCCTTGGGCAGATGACTGAACTTCCCCAAGCCTCAGTTTTCCCATCTGTAAAATGGAGAAAACTACCTTCTAGGGTGATGATGTAGATTACAAGGAGATGATGTCTGTGAAATGCCTGGCACAGAGCAAGTTCTCAGGATATGCTGGTTCCCTGCTCCTGGGACTAGGTTGCTTCTGCAGGTGCTTCTGTTTCTCCTTCTGGGAAATGTCTTATCCCTTCTTCTGGGCCCCAGAGGGGAAAAACAAGGAGAAAGGACCTCCTGCCTCCTTAGTGTCTATATTGTCACCACTTCCAGAGGACTCAATATAAGAGGTGGAAATTGAATTTTGTAGGCCTAGAAAAAGAGGTGTGATGGGTGAGCCCCAGGCAGTGGGTAGATGAATCCAGGCTGAAGGCATGAAGCGGGGAGTCTACCCCATCATATCTACCCCGACTCCACAGCCCTGCTCCCATCCACAGCAGTGCTCAGGAAGGCCACTGAGAGAGGCCAAGCCTAAGGACAAGACACAGAGCCCTCCAGGCCCGTGCCAACTGGCTGCTGCCCCCCTAGCCTGCCTGTGGCCAGTGCCAGTCGGTCTCTTGGGGGGCACAGCCGTGTGGCCAGGCCAGTAGCTAGGAGGGCAGAGGCGGCTGCAGCAACCTGAGCACTCGATAAACCATTAATTCTTAATAAACGACAGGCTGTGCATTATTTAACAATAATGATACTTTCTGTTCCATTATAGATTAAAACACTGGCCTCTTCTTATTAATCCTGCATTTCAAAAGCTTGTAAATCCTGCGCAGCCAGAGGAGATAAAAGCCAGCTCATCTCCATCCCAGGGCTGGCATGCTTGCACTGACACGGTGGCTCAGCAGCCAGGCCCGTGTGCTCACACGCGTGTGCCCTGGTCCACCCACCGCCTGGCGTCACAGACAGGACATAGGAGTGCAGCTGCAGGTGTGGGGCTGCCTCCTCTCTCTGTCCTGCCTCCTCTTTCTGAATCTCTTCTCTCTCATTTTTGTTTCCCCCTTTCAGCATTTTTCTCTGATTTTTCTTTTTCTGTTTATCTGTTCTGTTCTAGTTTCTTCCTCTCTCTTTGTGTATTTCTCTCTTTGTTTTTGTGTCTCTCCTCTTTCCTCTTCTCCCATTTCTCTTCTCTCTCTTTCTCTCTCTCTCGTACATTGCCAGCCTCTCCCTTCTTTACTTTCACACAATTCAACTAAACAGACTCAGAGAATGCACACTCTATCCCCATATGGTCTTTGCTTTTCTCAAGGGTCCTCTGAGGAGTGGGTGGGAGAAGGAAAGAGAACTCCTTAGAAAAGGAGGCACACAGAAAACCTCAAGACCCCACAGGCTACGTGGGTTCTGATCCCTCCTGACCTATTTGAGAGCTGAGAACATCCAGTGCAGTCCTTGGGGCATGCTCGATGCCCCTCTGTATTACCACCAGGCTCTGTTTACACACTTCCCAGGGACAGGGAACTCACTACCTCAGAAGGCAGCCTCTTTCATTGCTGCAAAGCTCCTATTATCCAAGAACATCTTCAGTAGGAACCCATAGTCCTTTCAGACCTCCTCTGGCAAGTGACGGGCCTTTGAGAATCTGAAGGCTGCCATTCCAACCCCAGTGCCTCCAGTTTCACTGCTGACAGTCCTCCAGGCCCCATGTGTCAGTGGATTGAGTTCCCTCTTTATCCTGGTTCCACTGCTCTGTGCCACCAGGGTGTGTCAGAGAACTATTAAAGGTGGCTCCAGAGTTAACCGCAGCCCTTCCTGTGATGTGGCCAGAACAGAGGTCAGCTGGCTCCTCCTCTCATCTGGGGATCAGAAGCCATAACTGAGGGCTTGGGAAGAAAATTTATTCTGACCTTGACTGTCTCTCCCAAGGTTATTGCAAAAAATATCTTTCATCATTTATTGAACTTTTATTACATGTAGGTATACCATTTATATTCCTTATCTCATTCAATCCTATGAAAATCATTCCCATTTTGCAGATTAAGAGACAGACTTGCAGAAATTAAGTTAACTTGGTTGTGGTCACAGCTAAGTATGTGGTAAAGCCAGAATTTGAACCTGGTACTGTCTGACCCTGAAGTATTTAAATTCTATAAGAGACTGTAGCCCTAGAGGGCTAACCTCAGATGTTCCCCCTCAGCAATTTGGAACTAAAAATGTCTTCTTGGTCCACTGGGCCCCCAAAGTCAGAGGGACCAGTGTCCCTGAAGCTAAACTTATTCTGCAGGATTAGATTAACAGTGTCCCACCGTGGGCGTTCTGGGTGGATGTACAGGTAATCAGGTGGGGATCTCTGGCAGCACCATTTGCATTTGTTGGACATTTCTTCAGATTGAGGAGGAAGAGATGGTCCCCAACACTAACTGACTGCTCCCACATGCCAGGCTATATCATCTCCTTCCATCCTCATTACAATGCTGTACAGGGGGCGTTTAAGCCCATTTTAAAGAGTGGTAAATTGAGGCTCAGAG
Organism: Eidolon dupreanum; assembly: GCA_028627145.1. Lineage (NCBI taxonomy): Eukaryota > Metazoa > Chordata > Mammalia > Chiroptera > Pteropodidae > Eidolon > Eidolon dupreanum. The sequence goes on from CM053515.1 coordinate 23,402,882, forward strand.
AGATTAAATCAATGGTATTCATGCTTACCCCTTGCTCAGGAGTGTTGTAGCTTGACTGAAATGCTCCTTTAGTATAGTGTAGTGTAGTGTAGTGTAGTGTGTGTGTGTGTGTGTGTGTGTAGAGAAATTGGGAGAGGAATAGGGGTCAGCTTCAAGAAACAGTTGAGGAAGAGAGGTGAGCAGCTTTTTTTTTTTTTTTTTTTTTTTTTTATGCACAAACGGGAAATTTAACTTGATCCCTTGTGGTTTCTGGGCCAACCCCTGAGTGAAGTCAGATGGTTTTTGCAAAGGAAAATTTTATCCATTTTCTAGTTTTTATGGGGCTTCCTCAATGAACAAAACCTCTCCTGTTGGTGCTTAGAGAGGATTTCTCTGCGTGGCCCACAGTGACGCTGTGTAATCTCCCAAAAAATATGATACTAATATTCGCTGGGTTAGGGTTAGTTATTTTTATGTCTTTGTCATTTTGTTTCTCAGCAGCTCTCTCTGCCGCCTGGAAAGGACGCGGCGGACACTTTATTTCCAGAGTCATATTTTTTAATTTTATCAAAGCAAATTTCACTCGTTCTCTGTATAAATTATTTAACTCATTTCTTTTAGGTTAAATGTCTCAATAGGAAGATAGAAAGTCTTTCCATCATATTTTCTTACAGGATTTTAATCAGCTCCTCTAGATGGTATGAACTTCCTTCTCGGTCCTCCATCCTTCTCTGTCTTTATGGGTCTCTCCCTCCCTCCCTGTCCCTCCCTGTCCTTCCCTATCCCCTCTTCACCATCCTCTGGGTCTCTTGGCCCCATCCCAGCTCTGTCTCCCTCTGACTCTGGGTGGGAAGAACGAGGGGGAGCCTGAATATGCAGTGCCCTGCTGGCACACAGTGAACCTCTGCAGTTGGACAAATTACCTAAATTACCTGATGGCACCCTTTCTCTGAGCTGAGGGGCTTGGCCAGCAGGGTGAGAGCTGAGTGTCAGGCCCTGCTTGCCTCCTCAGCCAGATCTCTGTGCCCACCTCGAGTTGCTGCTCCTGCCTCTCCTAGACCTTTGCTCCCCCCACCCCTATTCTCCCTCTAGAGCTGCAGTATCCTGCTGAAATTAAATACAAGAGCCTCTCCCCAAATTTTAGCTCTGTTTCCTAATGATGGAAAATCTCTACCCTACTCAGTCAATTGCCCCTTGTCATGGGCCAGTTTCATCAGTGTCTTTCTTCACTCTGGTCTGATTCTCTCAGCCACAGGGCTCTTCCCTTTCCCCACCACCCCGTTAGGCCTGATGCCTCCCTCTGATAATAGTGCAGGGCTGGGAGGTAGGGGGCTAAGGCAGAGGCTTGGGGCCTGAAAAGTGTGACTTTAGAGGAGGGAGGGGCTCAGCTCTGCCAGGGGCCCTGCCTCTTAAGACCCCATCTCTGGCCCCAGGCTCTGTCAAGAGCAGCAGAAACCGGCAGAGCAAACTCATTACCCAGTGCACACTCTCCGTACCCTCGCATCACAGTGTTTCAGCCAAGAACAAGTCTCCAGTGGGAATTCCCTTTCCTCTTACTTTTGAAATATCCAGTAATTAACAAACTAATGCTATTAACTGCGACAACAAGGAAATTACAATAAAATCACTGCAGAGTCCACAAGCAATGGGTCTGGTGGGTCTCAGCTCAGTCTGGAGAGGGGGGCCCAGACCAAGCCCAGGTGTCATCTTCTCAGCCACAGTGGGGCCTCTTGGGCTGGGAACCTTCTGCAGGGTCTGTGAGTCCCTAACAGGTCAAGCCAGGCCTCGGGCACAGCTGCTGCATTTCCTGTGCAGGAAGAGTCAGGATCCCGGCCATTCTTCCAGGCCCAGAGGTTTGTGCTTTTATGAAACCCTTAAATAATAAAGTTGTGGCCTGAGGCTGACCTGGACGTGTCCCCTGCACCGGAACAGGTCCAGTGACTTCCTTTCAAGGTCACAGTAGGTTCCAACAGGGCCTCCAGAGGATGCAGCTCAAAGAGAGACTGGGGGAGGGTCTGCTGACGACTACGACCTCTTTCTGTGGCCCTGTGGAAGCATCTTCCGGGTTGCCCTGTCCAAACTTCTGCGTTCCTTCCAGCACAGTCAGGCTGAGCCGCTCCTTTCAAGGGAGATTTTGCTCAGGCACAGCCAAAGACCCAGGAAGCAGTGAGCTCGTTGCCCCATTGTCTGGAAGTCTGTGTCCAGTCTGACTTCAGTCCTCCATGCTGCAGGCCCATGCAGTTTCCTCTGGTGAGTTTCCAGCAGGCCTGGACCATGGATTCCAGGGGCCCTTCCAACCCTCGCCTCCTGATCCTAGGTGTCACAGTTGCTCCTGTTGGTCCTTTGAATTCCCTTCTCGCATCAGGCAGCCATGGCGACCCAAGGGCAACCTGTTCTCATTCTCCCTCCCTAGATTCTGTCCCCTTGCATACTGACAAATGTTGCTCAAAACTTTTAGGAATTCTGTTCAGAAACCCACAGCAAAGTTATATTATCTCCATGAAGAAATCAAGTCTCAGAGGGTAAGTGACTTGTTTGAGATGACACAACCATGAAGATGCAGTGGTAGGACTTGAACACGGCGTCATGTTTTCCCATGTGACCATCTTCCTTGTCATCTTGATTAGGGACTGAATACTCCCAGTGAGAAGACACAGATTCAACTTTCTTTCCTCTCCATGACCGTACTGGGCTTGGGGTGATACAAAATTTCAAAAGAGCTCATCCCATCTTCCCCTTACAACGACATTAGAAATTGGGTGCTATCATCATGCAAATTTTAAATGTGGGAAATTGAGACCTGGAGAAGCACGATGCTCTGCCCAAGGTCACAGGGCCGGTAGTGACAGAGCCAGAGCTTAAACCCATTCCTGTCTGCCGCCAGAGCCCACTCCTGCCTTTAGCCACTTGCCTGAAGAATGAGACAGACTGATTTGAAGTCCGCGACAGTGAGTCCAGCCAGTGTGAGTGGTGACTCTGAGAACCTCATTAGGAGTAAAGCTGCCACACATGTCAAAACCCCCGGCCGCCCAGCCAGCCCCATTCAGGCTTCCAGCGCACAGTGTAAACATCCTCACTAATTCTCCAAACTCAATCACGTTGCTGGGATGGATTTTCCCATCATTACTCCTGAGTGAGTGACAACCTGCTCAGATACTTGCCTTCCCTGCTGCCTTCGGAGAGTTTCAGAAATCAGAACGCTTGCTCCTTAAGTTGATTTCAACTTGTCCTAAAGTCATTTTAATTGGTGAAGCATCAGAGGCAATTTGGGTAACTTTCTGAGAGCCCCTTCTCACCAGCACTGAGCTGGGGAAGGGGGAGCGGGTCTCGAATGCCACCAGGGCCCCAGGGTGGCACTCTCCCTCCTCTGATTGGTCAGGAGGCTGTGCTCCCCGCTTTATGTTCGTGTTTCTTGCTGAGGTTCCTACCGCTGGCTCCTGAGGATAACAAGATTCATTTTCTCAATGGCTCTGACAGATAGGACTGTTATTGTTATTACACTCATATACCACCTTTCCTCTGAGGAGCTTAAGGCGCTTTACAAATTTGAAAATTATCTAATAATCTTCCAGCAACCCTGAGAGAGGGGGAGAAGCTGCAGCTAGAGGCACTGCAGTGCAGCCAGAGAACATCCGCACCCCTTGCCCCAACAACCAGGGAGGGTGGGTGTGAGGCCACTGCTGGTTTGGGGGCACACAGGGCCAAAGGCCTCGGAGGGTCCCACTCCCCCTGCTGAATAAGGAAGAGGAAGATGTCTGGGTGGGAGGAGAGAGAGAAAAAGGAAGAGAGGGAGGGAGAGAGGCTCAGCTCCAAAGGACAAAATCTAATGGGAGGGAACTCGGGCAAGAAGAGTATTTTTAAAGACACAAGAAATGAGAGGAAGCAGGAGGCTCCCAGGGGCTTGCGGGTAAGAGAGCTGAAATTCAAAATGGAAATCTACCAAAGCAGCAACTAGGCCGGTTGCGAAGGACCTGGCATGAGAACACGGGCACAAATATCAAGAGAACTCAAATTGCAAATTTAGATGGCTGCTTTTAGGTGGGTGTGGGAAGCCTCTGCGGACCTCTTTTTTTTTTTTTCTTTTTTTTTTTTTTTCACCTATGAGCTGAGAGGTGTGGCATTAGGTCTCTACCAGCCTGACATTTTGTGATTTTGTCTTCCTTTAAATTTCCTCTTGCCAGAGATGGCCACAGTAATTACCACACCTTTACTAAGCTTGAAGGGAAAGCTACTATCAAAATGATGGAAGGGCTCAACTGTATCGCCATTATTTTCTTGAGAAGAAGGCATGCAGATCCGCCTTATTTGAGGATGTGCTTTTTGGGATTAGGGGTTTGTGATGGTTTTAGGCTGTAGCCTTTTGGAGACAAGGTATACTATTGTGGGTAAGAGCTGGGCTCTGAGATCAGACCTTGGGCAAATGACATAACTACTCTAAGACTCAATTTCCTCATCTGCTCAAGAAATATGCTAGTGACTATCTTTTGTGAATGCTGGAGGATGAACTGAGAGTGTGTGTATAAAATCAGCTATGAAAATAGTGAAGGGGATACTGATGACATAATGTGATATTGTGATTTATAATAAAAAATATGTATTTGATCTTTGTTCCGTTTTTGGCAGAGTGCTCCTAAAACCCTTGGAATTTCCTCAGTGATAAGACGCATTAAAGTGTTTTTTGTTATATTAATGAAGCGACTTTTGGAAAACCCCTAGGTCACCTGAGGTGACTTTTGGAAAACCCCTAGGTCACCTGAGGATGGCGGCTGGATGCCAGGGAAACCAACCTTTTGATTAGAGTTGGAACTTTCTGTTCCACCCCCCTATCCCCCACCTCCCCCAGCTCCAGCGAGGGAAAAGAGACTGGAGATTGATTTCAATCACCAATGGCTATTGATTTAATCGGTCACATCTAAGTAACAAAGCCTCCTTAAACTTTGACAAGGTTTGGAGAGGTTTGGGGGTGCTGACTCTGTGGAGTGCTGGGAGAGGGGCTTGGAGAGGGCATGGAAGCTTCTCCCCCTTTTCCTTAGACCTTGCCCTAAGCCTCTCTTCCATCTGGCTATTCCTGAGTTCTATCCTTTCATAATAAACCAGTAATCCACTAAGTAAAATGTTACTCTGAGTTCTGTGAATCTCTCTAGCAAATTAATTGAACCTAAAGAGGGTGTCATTGAAACGTTTAATCTACAGCTGGTTGATCAGAAGCACAAGTGACAACCTGGACTTGCTATTGACTGAAGTGATGGGGGTGTGGGTGTGGGTGCGGGGTGGGGGTAGGGCACTCTTGACCTATGGAATTTGATGCTATCTCTGGGCAGATAGTGTCAGCATTTACTTGAATTGTAGGACAGCTGTGTCTGAGAATTGTTGCTGTGGGAAAAAAAAACCCTCCCACATTGCTATTGGGTCATCAGAACTCTTTATATGGCTACGTTTCTCTCTAACTTCTGCTAAAGGCCTGTCCTCTCTCAAGGGCTGGGACGAACCAAACAAGACTCAGGGCAATTGGCAGGCTGGGAATTTAAGTGGGAAAGGGCTGGCGACCTGGCATGATGGTCTTTGAGGCATCTACTCTTTATCCTGTCCTGACCCCAGACCCACCAGACTATGGCTCTTATTTTAATCCCCTTCACTGCTCTCTCCACACTGCCCTGAGCTTCCGCTGCAGCCTTAATTGATGCTGGAGGTGCACCCTGGCTGCATCCCCCTGCCGCTCCCCCAGCTGGCACCTCTGTCTCTGCTGGGGCTTCTAGAGAAGGCCTGGGGCACCCTCTGCTTTGACTGATGTGGGGCCCCCATTGAGAAGCTCAAGGGAGGACATTAGGAGGTGGAAGTGATGTTGCAGACCAGAGTGTGCAAGGTGATTAGGGAGGAAGTACAGTGTAATTCAGGACTGTGAGCTGTAGAGCAAGCAGAGAAGCTTTTAGAGAAAGGTAAGAGTAGGAAGCCCTGTAGTTCTCTCCATAGTCCTTCTACTGAAATGAGACACAGTAGGTACTCACTACATGGGAGATATTTATATATATGAAGGACTCAAACATCCGTGGGTTTTGGTATCTGCCAGGGGTCCTGGATCTAGTCCCCCTTGGATACAGAGATACAACTGGAGTTAAATTTTGGGGGAGTCAAAATTTAACAGATTTTTGACTGTGCAGGGAATTAGTGCCCCTAAACTCTGCATTGTTCAAGGGTCAACTATATACATATTTTTAAAATAATTTAAAAATTCTGAACACCCTGCCCTCCAAGACACTGTAGAGCTGGTACCATCCATCCATCCAGTCATCCATCCATCCATCCATCCATCCATCTAATAAATATTTACTAAGCACTGACTCTGTGCTAGACCCAGCAAGGCACTGGGGTATAACAATGAATACAAACAGACATGGATAATGCCCTCATGGAGCTTAGAGTCTAGTGAGGGAGACAGACTTTAAATGGGCAAACACACAAATAAAGAAATGGTCTTAAAAGCAACTTGTTTATTCCATCAAGAATTAACAATACTTGGAGAGCATAACTAACAAGGCCAACTCTGGCTGTCCAGCAAGGGAGCACCTCTTTGTGGAAATGCTAGTTCAGACAAGATCTAAAGGGGGAGTGGGCATTAACTGGCCAGGAGCAGATTGGAGATGGAGAGCAGAGGAGACAGCAGGAGAGAGGGCTACAGGGAGACCACCTGATGAGCCATGCAGGGCCTTCAAAGGAGATAGAATTTTCTTTTACTCTTTAGTGCAATGGGAAGATTTTGAAGGAGAGTGATCTAATTTAAGTTTTTAATGATCTCTCTGGTAAGTGAGTATAGAATGGATTAGGGAAGGGGACAAGGATGGAAGCAGCAAGACCAGTGAGCAGGCTATTTCAGGAGCTACAAGGTAGGGATCCTCCCATGATGCCAGGGCATAGTATACAGTGGTTCTCAACATCAGCTGAATGGTAGGATCACCTGGGCAGTTTTAAGAATCCGGATGCCCAGGCTGCACCCCAGACTCCTTAAATCAGAGTCTCTGAGGGTGGGACCCAACACCAATCCTTTTCAAAGCTTCCCAGATGATTCCAATGTACTATTGCTGCCCAGTCTCCGTGTCTAAGAGCATAGGGAAGGGAATTCACCTTTACTAAGTGCCTGCTATGGATCTGTGACGATGCTACTTTCATTGGTACATTTAATCTACCACAACTGTGAAAGCTGGGTATTGTTGCACCCACTTTACAGAAGAGGAAACTGAGACTCAGAAAAGTGAAAGATTTTGCTTCCCTACTTTCTGGCCTTGAGGAAGTTATTTAAACCTCTTTAAGTCTCAGTTTTTTGGTATAAATTGGAGATTTTATCTACTTCATAGACTTGACAGGAGAGTTAAGTGAGGCAGGTTTACCCACATCCAGAACATATTAAAAGTTCTATTATAACTACTATTAGCAGAGCCCAAGGCCTGGGAGTTAAGTGTCAGAGGCAGGAGTTGAGCACTGACTTGTTCTTTTCCCCATCACACAGGGCCTACGAATTGTCCCTGTGGGTGCCCCAGTGGAACTCACCCCAGCCACAAGGCTCCTGACCAAGCCTGGGAGTCAGCACCCACACCTCACACTCCCAAACAGACTGCTGCATGGACACCCTGGTTTCAGTAGGCTGCCCTGCTCCCCTCTGAAAGTGGGGGTGGGGGTAAGAACGATTCTCCCTTTTCACAGACAGGGCAAAGTGGCTTGCCCTAAGGCAGAAAGTTAGAAACAGAGCTGGGCTGTGAACACAGGCTCTGAGTCAGGCAGACTAAAATTTCATTCCCAGCCCTGCCTCTTTTGAGCTGTAATGCCTTAGACAAGTTTCTTAATTTTTCTAAGCCTCAGTTTCTTTATCTGTAAAATGGAGATAAGTAAAGAATAATGTAGATCAAATCAACTGATAAGGAAGGAGAGCTAAGGCATATTATTCTTTAAAAACAAAAATGCAGAACCATTTTAATATAGTATGTACCAAACTGAACTTTCAAAAAGGGATATCTTGTGTGTGTATGTGTGTGTGCACATGCACGTGTGTGTACAAACTACATCAAAAAGTCCACAAAACAACTGAAACAGTAGGATTGGGGTTGGAGTAGGAAGAAGAGTTACTTTTCTTCAACTACAATTTGTGCTGCAGTTGACTCTTGAACAACATGGGTTTGAACTGAGCAGGTCCACTTACTCATGAAATCTTTTCATCTTGTAAACAGACAATGTAAACTTATGGTATTGATAAATATGTGTAGTACTGAAATGTATTTCCACTTCCTTATAATTTTCTTAATAACATTTTCTTTTTTTTTTTTTCTAGTGTACTTTATTATAAGGATACACTATATAATACATATAACCTACAAAATATGTGTCAACTGTTAAATTATTGGTAAGACTTCTGGTCAACAGAAACTATTGTAGCTTCTAGTCAATAGAAGCTAACAGTAGGCTATTAATAATTAAGTTTTTGGGGGGTCAAAAGTTATATGAGGATTTTAGACTATATATGGGATCAGTGTCCCTAACCCCTGCGTTGTTCAAGGGTCAACTATATTTGAATTCTTTACTTTGTGCAGGTTTTATCAGTTAAAAAAAATTTTAATGGGGTTAATAATACTTACAGGATTGATCTAAGTATTAAATTAATACATGTAATGTGCTTAACCCAATACCTACCACACAGCAAGTACTCAATCCCACACCACAATATTTATTGAATATGTGCTAGTTTCCATTGCTCCCAATTCTTCACTCCCCCTACCATATCCACACCCTTGCCATGGCCACAGGACTTGTTTGGCCAAGGGGGTGCTTGCATGGTTAGGCATGTTCTCTGCCTTTTGCAGAAGAATATGCCTCAGGTCGCAGCTGGTCCAACAAGGGTGAGAAGAATGTGGAACAGATCTGTACCAGGTCCGCAGTTCAGAACCAAGCCCAGCTGAGCCCAGTCTAGATCAACCAAAACCCAGTCGGCCTACAGGAAATACTTATTGTTGTAGGACCCTGATTTTTGGAGGGGTTGTTATACAGCATTGTGACAAAAGCTGACTAATAGACTATATGGCAGGCCCTGTGCTAAGTAGAGAGGATGTAGCGGTGAACAAAAACAGATATAGTCCCTGCCCTCATGAAGCTTGTATTTCTAACAAAGAAGAGGCCATGAGAGCATTTGATGTCAGGGAGGCGGGGAGAGTTGATCTAGGCAAAGAGTCAAAAAAGCTCCTTTGTGGAAGTGATATTTGAACTGAGATCCTGAAGGATGAATAATAGTTAACCAGGTAAACTCCTGCAGACAAAGGAGCAGAATGTGCAAAGGCCCTGAGGCCAGAAGGGACCCCTGGTTCCTATGAGGGCGTTGACAGTGGCTGGATAACAGGGAGGCATGTGAGATGAGGTAGAGGTTATTTTGGAAGAAGTCATTTGGGCTAGGTTATATACATGCTGGAAGTCACGTTAGTTGAGGTAGAATTAGAACTATTATAACATCTTTGCCTGTCTCTGTATCTCTGCCACATTTGTGTCTATATCCATATGTGTGTCCTTGCTTTTGTGTCCCCCCTCAGAAGCTCCAGGCCCTCCAGCCCCATCTTGGATTACTGGGGTCCTTAAAAACTGCAGCCTTTATTTATATTCTGTATATTTCCCAAACTCTTGCCCACTTTCTGGGCATCTTGGGCCTCTCCAGGCAGGGCAGAGGTGCTAACCCCAGGCTGGTATCTCTGGACCTGCAGAGGCTGAAGGCGGCCACCAGGACTCCAGAGTCTGAGGCTGAGTGAAGATTCCTCCCAGATGGGGACAAGGAGCAGGAGGTACAAAAGGCCCTGGCATCTGCAAACCTCCCATCAGCGCAAATCAATGCAAGATTAAAATTCATGATGGTTCTGGGGCACAACTGCAAACAATTTGTTCAGTAAACTTTGCTCTAATTGGCATTCGTAGAATTTCCTGTTAATCAGGCCCCTTGGGCTCTGTGGGGCTGGGATGCTCTGTCTCCCCATGACAGGACTGGGAGCATGTGCGGGTAGGTATGAGAGGAAGGGAGAATGGTCAAATGAGGGTATCTACAATTATGTGCTTGGGTATGTGTCGCTGTGGGGACCCAAGTGCCAGACTGGGGTGCCCACAGGTGACTTTGCCCGGGGCATACTTCTGTTCCACTCCAAGTGGATTTCAGTGTGTTGGGGCAAGGATCTGTCTGAGTCAGAATCTGTGGGCCAGTCTATCGGGGTTTGTATGTCTGCACGGGAATGTACCTCGGTGTTGGGGTAATGCATAGCTATTGGAGTGTGTGTCCAGGTGGTGAGGAGGTGCACATGAAAGTGTGTGTTGGGACCTGCACTTAAATATCTGTGCTGGTGCCTGCATGTGCCTCTATCTGCCTATCCAGGCATATCTGTGGTGTGCATCTGCAGGTCAGTGAGGTGTTACGTTGCAGGGTCTGAGTCTCTGACTCCAAGCGACAGTAACTGATGACGATTAAGTTGGTTCCTGGATTCAGAGGGTCTTCTGCCCATGACTGCCCGGTCTATTTATGCTAGCTATCACCAAAGAGGAGCTGGGCCCAGCAGCAGCATCCTCGTCGCCCCACGCTCACTACTCCATTCACCAGGGCCATTTCCCATATTGTACCATAGGCTCAAGGCCCAGGGCCCAAAAGCTTTTGATTGTTCAATGACTGCAGGTATGAAGAGAACTCACTAGAAGTGAATGCTTAATTACATGTCTACAAAATGTAATATCACGCCAACTGCAAAGCTGTTCAACTTGTGTGATTCTATACAAATCACATGCAATGTGAGATCTGGCTGTGTATTATTTTGTTTGATGTTATGGGAGGTGTAGCCTCCTGGAGTAAGAAGAACCAGGAAGGTCTAGAGACGGCCCTGCCCAGCCCTCCCCTCCCTGGTTCCCAGCTCTGCTCACTTCCACAGGGAGGCATCCTCTGTCCCTGGACAGTGATGGGGTCACCTTGGCACACTGTCAGACCCTGACACACAGCGACTGGAATGGTGTAGTGTGTGTGTGTGTGTGTGTGTGTGTGTGTGAGAGAGAGAGAGATGAACCTGAGTGCCAGGGCTGTCTGCAGCGTGTGTCTCTGTATGAGTTTATACACAGAGAGTAACTGCAGTGTTTGGATAATTGTGTGTAAGGGACTGTGTCTTTTGCCTAGTTGGTATGATGCTTCTTTCTGTGCATGTGTGTGTGTGTGTGTGTGTGCATGTGCATGCCCAAACAGATAACTTGCCTGAGTATGATGGTGTTTGAGGAGGGTGTGCTGGCTGGGGGGATGTGTGTGTGGCCCCCACCCCACCATCCCCCACAATCATTATCTCAGCAGGAACAGCTCTTGCCCTGGGGCCCGCCCTCACTATTTCAAGCAGCTGCTGCTTTTCCCCAGATTAACCCCTCTGCTCCAGCTTCTCATTTTCCTGCTAGGGGGCCGTGGGCTGACTGGGGAGGGGTCTCTGGAGGACAGTGCCCCCAGCAGGCAAGCTAATCTTCCATAGACCCCCCACCCCACCCCTTGTCCACAGGGGTTCTTCTTCTTTCTTGAGTCCCTCTGGCTGTGGACAGCAGGGATTATGTGACTGGTTATCAGAGTAACAGTTGTGTGGCTGTGTGTGTGTGTGTGTGTGTGTCTATGTGTGTGTGTGTGTGTAGCCCTGGCTGCCTGAGAGGAATAGGACTGCTCTTGGTCCCAGCATAAGGGTCCTGAGCCCTCTGGTATTGGGGAGGGGCCAGAAGAGCCTGAATTGCAGATGGCAAAGATGTACGTCACTTTGCCCACCTAGGGAAGTCTTAGGCTCACCCTAGGCTTACCCAAGGGTACCCAGGGAGGCTCAGCCTAGGCAGAGGGCATGCAGCCCCCTCCACCTGCCAGGTGAGAAATGCAGGATCTCAGCAAAGAGAAGAGATGAGAGGAGAAACAGAGAGACAGATGAAAGAAGAGTGGTAGAGGGGGAGTTAATCCCAGAGGACCTTGGTCTGAGCACCGTCCTCAAGCCAGGGAGGGAGTGGGCTCCAGAGAGACGAAGTGAAACCCAGGGAAGGTGCAGACCGGGAAGCCCAGGTCTGGGGGAGGTGGATGAATAGCCATTTCCAAGATAATGCTCGGAGCTCTTGTAGCTTCATGGAAAGACCCTACGCCATGACACAAATCTGCAGATCAGGCCAGGCGGGGGCAGAGACATCGGCCCCAAGAACCTTGGCTCTGACTCTAAGACATTCGAGTTCTACCAGGTGCCCCTGGGATGCAATCATGAGCAAGACCCAGGCCAGCCCTCGTGGAGCAACAGGCTGCTGGGAGAGGCATGGCAGTAGCAGCGCTGGGAGAGTAGAAGCCAGGCATGTGGCCTCCAGAGGAAGCACGTGACCCTGCCTAGGGAAGCCTTAGGGAAATCTTTGAGGCCAGGCCTGAATGTAATAACACAAATTATTATTTGTAATAAGAGTAACAAAAGACAGCAATACTAAACAACTTACCACATGCTAGATATATGATCTCATTTACCTTTATAACTTCCTGTGAGTTAGGTATTAGAATCCCCATTTTAAAGGAGAATAAACTGAGGGGAAGTCCTTTGACTAGGAACAGATAGCTAATGGGTGACAGAGCCAAGATTTCAAGTCCACCAAAATCTGAGTTCGAGGACAAGCCTCCTGTGGTCCTGAGTCACCTTTCCTAACTTCATCAGCGGCACAGGCCTCTGAGCACCCCCTCTGACTCTCACAGGCTAGACTGGCAGCCTGAGTCATGTGGCCAAGGGAGATATAGCCCTTAGGCTGCTGTTTGCAGAGACTGACATCTACCTGGCCCCGTTTTCATTTGTTTTTTGGTTGAGAAGGGAAAAGGCCCACGTTTTTATGACACCAGCTTGTGATTCTATTTTCTGTTTAAATTCTGGGTGAGGGAAAAATAAGAGACATCAGAGAAACCTTCAGAATCTCATTTTGAGAGTCTGAGCTGCAGATAAATGAGCCTCCTGCAGAAACGCTACATCAAAGCGAATTTTCTCAGCTGTATTTTCTTTCTTTTAATAGGGCCATTTACTACATTAATATTCCAGGAAGTCATTTTAATTTCGTGTTTATCATCCATTGGGAAAGTTAAACAGGATCAATATGTAACCAGTGGCGAATTTGGGGATCTTCGGGGAGAAGGGGCGTGTTTGGAGGCTATGATGATTCCACAACTGGGAGTCCTTAGGAGGGAGGAGGAGGCTGGGGAAGTTGAGGAAGGGATAGGGTATGGGAGGGGAGGGGAAGCATGGGGGAGTTGTAAGGTGGTAATTGTTTGAACATGCAGTGAAAGAACAATTACCAAGAATCTCCTAGTGTGAGGCATTGCTCATGCTTTATGTTTTCCAATCCTCACAACAATTCAAGAAGTAGGTATTCTTATTTCTATCCTTGCATACGGGGAAACTGAGGCTCAGAAAATTTGTCACATGTCCAAGGTCTTAAGGGGAAGTCTGATTCATTGACGGATTCATTTCTTCAATAAGTAAGTGTCCAGCACCTGCTATGTACCAGACAATTCTCTAGCAGCTGGAAGCTTTAGGTCAATGAAAGTTAATTTACCAAAAGCCTAAGGCTTCATGTCAAATCTACTGAATGTCTCTCTGGGTGAATTGCCTGTGTCTGGGGAAACAGGTGGGCCCCTGCCCTTGCAGAGGTTACAGTCAGGCGGGGAGGCAGGCTTTCATCAAAATATCGCACAAGTCAAGATGAACTTGCCCCTATGGTAGAGGCTCAGGCCTGGAATGGGGTGGGGCTTCATCTGGAATGGCTTCCTAGGATTGGTGATGCTCCACCTGAGATCTGAGGAAAGTATGTGAGGCAGCTGGGTGAGGGACAAACAGAGTGGTCTTGCAAGGAGCAGGGCCAGCTCCAGGAAGCACCAAAGTTGGGAGGAGTAGGGACCTTGAGGGGCTATCCAGCAGATGTGACAGGAGATCCTGAGCTGGATAAGGACTTGAAGAGCCCCAGAAGGCCATAAAGAAGATGTATATTCTGGGTCAAATTGTATACACCAAGGGTCCCCCACCCTGCAAAGCAAAGCCCTGAGCATTGGAAGGAGATGGGGGTGGAGGGATAGGGAGAAAAATAGTGGATCTTGAATAAGCCCTGTGAGTGAAGGGTGTCTCAGGAAACTTGGGTGGGGGTCAGGGAGGATGGAGCTAAATCTTAAAAGGAAGGGATTGGGTTTTCATGGACTTGAGAGACAGAGAAGGCAAAATCCTTGGAATCATCTGTGATTCCCTTCTTTTTCTCACAGTCCCCACATTTGATCCATCAGCTCATCCTGTCAGCTTTACCTTTACAATACATCCAGAATCTGACCTCTTATCACCACCTCCATCACTACCTCCCCAAACTAAGCCACCATCTACTCTCACCTGGATTATTGCAACAGCCTCCTAATTCTTTCTGCTTCTGTCCTTGACCCCATACAATCTATTCTCAACACCACAGTTAGAATGATACCTTTAAAACATAAATCAGATCATGCCTACAGCACCTGGTGGAGTCCTGTCTCATTGAAATAAAAGGTAGTCCTTACAAAGGCCAACGAGACCTTACAAAATCTGCCCTTCCCGCATTACTTTGTGACTCTAATTCCTATGACCCGACCTTTGCTTATACAACTACTCTGCTGGCTTGCTATTTCTGTAACATGCCAGGTATGGTCCCACCTCATAGCCTTTGTACTTTGCACTTGCTGTTACTTCTCCTTGGAATGCTCTTCCCCACATACGTGCTTGCTCCCTCCTTTAGTTCCTTTGAGTCTTTGCTCCAAGTCACTTTCTCTGCGAGACTGTCCCACCAACACTCCCCCTCTTCCCTGGCGTCTGGGTTTTGTTCTGGTGCATTTATTGTTCCTAACATACATTATAATTTACTTATTTATCTTTTGTGGTCAGCCTCCCCTCACTAATGTAAGTTCCACAAGGACAGGGATTTTTGTCATTTTCGTTCACTGTTATGTCCCTTGTACCTACAACAGTGCCTGATGTCGCAGGTGCTCAATCAGCCAGAAAAGAAGAAACACCTCCCCACTTTGGGAGGCAGGCAGCAATCCAAAGGGATTACTATTTTGCATTACTAGTTTGTTTGTTTGTTTGTTTGATTGATTTCACTGACTCCTAACAACAGCCTTTCATGGTAACAACTATTATTGGCCCCATGTTACAAATGGGACAGCTGAGGCTCAGGGAGGGAGTGAGGTAAGTGGGAGATCTGGGCATCCTTCCGATCTCGCGGGACAGGCACTGGCATCTCCACTTACTAGCTACAGGACCCTGGGCAAGCTTCTGTCCTCTCTGTGCCTAATGTCCTCATCTACAAAATGGGCACAATCGTAGGGCTGTTGTGAGGTTTAAACAGGACAATACATGCACATTACTTAGCTTGGGCCACATGGAAGGTGTTCAATAATGTGAGCTATCATTATTCCTGGGGCTGCGCTCTGCTGCCTGAGTCAGGCCTCCGGGGTACTCCCTACCCCGGGGTCGCCATCCCATTTCCACAGGGGACTTTGGGTCAGCCTAGGGCTCTGCCTCCAAATGGCAATGGCTGGGCTTGTCCGGTCCCATTTGTTTAGGCGGAATTTAATTTCTCCCCAAGCCAAGAGCCTTCTGTTCCCTCTTGCCCTTTCTCTTGCTCTCATCAGAGGGAAAATGAGCTCCAGGAGCTTTCCCCCTGGTCCAGAAATCCAAGGTGAAGAATTTCATTAACAATCAAGAGGACATAATCAACATTCTAATAATTCCAGATCTGTACTCCCCCTTTTGCAGCCCCCCAAGTGCTCCCACCCCCCTCCTTCGCCCATTCCCAGCGGTGTGCACAGACACTCACCTTGACAAAAAAAAAATCTCATTTCCTCTCCAGCCAAATTTGTTTTGCTACTCAATTCAGCACCTTACCTTCTGCCCGGATGAGATGTGCTCAGACTTCTGGAGGTCTCCTGCTCCTGAAGCGGACATGAGTGAGAACGGTGAAATCAGGAGGGGCTTGCTTCTCATATCTCCTGGAGGGTTCTAGGGTGAGTGACGCGCTTTCCCCCTAAGGACTCGGGAACCCCCTGCCAACCCTGTGGCCAGAGAAGAGCCTCTCCTGATGTAGGGAGAGGTGAGGATGCCCTGGTGATCTCTTCCCTGGGACTGCTGAGGGGTCTAGAGCTAAGTGTTCTTTTCAAGTTTCATTTGCATTTTACACAGAGCAAGGGCCCACCTCAACCCCCTGCCCCAGCACTTGGGAAGATCTAGCCTGTACCACCTTCTGGCTGTATCACCTTGGATAAACGAATCTTTCTGAGCCTCAGTTTTCCTATCTGTTGAATAGGGATGCTAGCAATCACGCCCCTCTCTCAAAGTCACTAGAGGAATGAAATGAGATCATGCTTAGCATAGTACCTGAAGGGGGCACACAATACATAATAGTGCCACCATTATTATAAGTGTAGTAGTAGTTACATTGTCTTTGGCATTTGAATCTTGCAACATGTATTCATCCTTTTTCTCTCCTCACTCATTCCTTCCTCCACTTGGAATACACCAAATTTTAACTGATACAATGAAGTATGGAAGATGAAGAAATATGTTCGAGAAGTATTTACAGTACGGTGTGGTCAGAGCTATGACAGGTGAAGTTCTGGGGCTATGAGAACCCAAAGTGGGTGCCTGCTGAATTCTGTGTTAAGAACTGAGGAATGAGGAGGAATTTGCTTGGAGATGAGGAGTGAGAGGGGGTGTGAGGGTGGAAACTGTCAATTCAAAGGCCTGGAGAACTCCAGGAGACTGGAGAGGAGACTTCCTTTTGTGGTGGTGGCAGAGGGGGGCAGTCAGGGGCCAGGCCAGGGTAGTAAACCTGGACTTGTAAGACACAAGGGGGCGTTTGGCTCTTGTCCTGAGGCCATTGAAGCCATTGAGGGACACTGAGGAGAGTAGATGCCTGAGTTTTCTCAGAAAAACCTCTGCCTGGCTGCAGGTGGGAAATTGAGAGGGATGTGGGTGGACATGACATGTGTGGGGAGGTGGATGGGGCCTGGGGTAGTGAAAGCTGTAGAGATGAAAGTGAGGAGGTGCATTCCAGAGGTGATCCTGGTGAGGGCTGACCCTGACAGACAGGGTGTCGGAGATGATGGCTGGCTGGAATCTGGCTTGAGCACTGCAACCCACTGGGGGACCTGGAAGAGGCACAAGGGCTGAGGAGAGAATGGCACCTTGCATGTCTGGACGCTTTGGCCCAGGTGTCTGTCTGGGAAGGTACCTGAGGGAGCTTCAGGTAGCTGGAGACAGGGTGTGGAGCCCAGGAGTCCAGCGTCACCCTGGCCTGGACCAGCTCAGTGCTCTGTGTAGCTGTGGCCTAAGAATTCCAGGCTCAGGGGCTAGGTGGAGAAGTTAATTCTCTAATCTCTGAATCCTCCTGAAATCCCTGTGGTGGTCCCCGGGCAGGGCCCAAGGCGCCTTCCCTGTGCCTCATGCATTCCACCACTCCCTACTTACACACAAACATAATACACACCCTGAGCAAATTTCAGGCTCCATGATGCGCCCTGGGGGAAGGGAGGCAGGGACCTTAAAAGTCCAGAGGAGGATGGGGAAGAGGTGGAGGAGGAAAGTCAGAGGGAGGGGGAGGAGGAGAACTAAAAGATAGCCCCAGCTCTGGTCTCCCAGGCTCAGGAAGAGACTAACCCCTCAGGGGAGAGGGGGCAGGCACTGCTGTGCTCTAAGTGCCTAGAGATCTTCCTGCTGCAGTTTCAGCTGGACAACAAACCTTTAGATCCCCTTTCCTTCTAGCTTTGTCCTAGGACACACCTCTGGGTCATCTCTGCAGCCTCTACACACCCTCCTGAGATGATCTGCAGGTCTGGCTCTGTGTTTCCGTGTCTGTTGCTTTTCCAAGAGGGGAGACAGGGAGTGTCTGGGAAAGGAGGAGAGGAACAAGGAAAGACTCGTTCCTTTCCAACGGGGACAGAAGGGGGCTGGTCTCACACGTGGTGTAGGTAAGACTGAGAGTTAAGAGCCTCCTGGAAGGTCACCCACCCTCACCCCTTTGGCTCCTAATCCTTCCTCCGTAAGGCAGCCACATTACCCTGCTGCCCCAAATCTTTCTATAGCTCCTCCGTGCCCTCAGAATAAAGTCTGAACTCTTCAACAAGACTGACGGGGGCCTCTGTCCACTCTGCAGCCTCTACATTAACTTAACCCCTTCCCTCAAAGCCTCCAGGTCTCTTTCCACTGTTATTTCCTCTACTGGCCCAGCCCCATATCTGACCTTTCTTCCTCATTCTTTAGGCCTTAGAAACCCTGAAGGAAAATTTCTCAGAGCTAGAAAATGTTCCTCCTTTTGGTACCCCTGGGCACTACTGACCTCCCCCACCCCTACTGCAGCCTTGGCCCCCACCCAGCTCTGATCACTGTGTCACACCTGCCTGACCTTTTCCCTCTCAAGCCTGAGAGCACTGTGAGGGCCGGAACTTACCTTTCTAGAATCCTCGATGCCCAGCACCATGCCTATCACCCACTGCATATCAATGGACAGAACACCCCAGGAATCCAAAATGGTATTATCTTTCAGGCTAGTTACATATCACCAAGATGAACTTATTTTTGAGGTCCAGCAAGTGGAAGGGACTTGCCCAAAGTCACAGAGAGGGAGTGCTGAGCTGGAAAAATAACTCAGGAGCCCTAACTCTGGGGATCTTGACCTTTCATGGAGGGATCCAGGGAGGAAGTAGAAGCAGCTGGCAGGAAGTAGACAGGAGCACACAATAGGAAGTGAGGCAGCCTGAGGGTCCGGCAGCAGCCCCCACGGGTGTGTGCGCAGATGTACACTGCACTTGACTGGCTGGGACCCCCCTCCTGTTGCCCCTCAGTGAGGGGACCCAGCTCCCTGGGGAGGAGCTCGCCTAGGACTAGGTGATGGAAGTGCTGGGGAGCCAAATTGGCCACGCTCTCAGATTAGGAATTTACATCATCTCAGAACCCTGTTGAAACTGAGAGTGGGTACCCAGGGGGCAAGGCAGGCACTGGGGATGCAATCACAGGCTAATAGCCTCCCAGCCTGAGATGCAATTAGGGGCGGACTCCCAATGGGCCCAGAGGCAGTGGGAAGGGCAGTTAGCTGTTTGGATTTGGGGGAAGGGGCTGATCTCTGCCACTCCTGCTCAGGGTCAGATGATGGCACAGATGCAGTAAAGAGACACCGTAAAAGAAGGAAGAGTAGAGACATGGATAGTGAGGAAGAGGGGGGATTAGAGGTAAAGCACAATCATAGAAGATTAATGGGGCAGGGTATTTTTTCCAGAACCCCAGATGCAGCAGTGAAAGAGCTGAGCTGAGTAACTTAGATATCCAGCCTTTCTGAGTGGATTTCCTTCCCTATAAGATAGGACTAACAACAGACTGTATCTCAGAGGGCCGTTGTGCAGGAATGTAAGAAAAAGCGTGGAGGGTGTTTAGATCAAAACCTAACCCTTACCAAAGGCTCAGTAAATGCTCATCATCAATGGTGATGACTTAGGGAGACAGGATCACATACTGGGCATACACCCAGACTTTGGAGTCATGGACCTGGGTTCAATCTCAGCTCTTCCGCTTACCTGCTCAATGACATTAGGCAGACTGTCATCTGCAAGCAAGGCTGATAGCAGAACTTAACCTTGGCCAGGGGTGAGAGGAAGTACAATAGGGAACATAAAATGCCTGAGATGCAGGTTCCCCCTAAATGGTAGCTCCCAGGATGAAGCGGGGTCACCCTTTGGGTGACAGATCACAGCCCCAAATCTTCTGCCCTGAGACCATGGCACAGCTCTCTCTGACCTCAGGGCTCCAGCAGGGGCCCTACTACCCCAGTCTGTCCAAGACAGAGGTCTGCAAAGCTGACTTCCTGCTATAGCCTTGAGAGGGGCCGACAGGGACTTGTGACTGTGGTTCAGAGGGTGGGTTCTGTTTAGGAACTGCCACCAGATACGTTGCAGCTGTGAAGAGCTGAGAATCTGCTGGAAAAATTTGGTCCTCCCAGAACTACCAGGCCTGGCTCAGCTCAGAGGGGTGGGGACTGGAGGGGTGAGGAGGGATGGGAATAGGGTGCCATACTCATCCTAACTGGCCTTTCTGAGCACTTTATGTCATCTAGTGTCATCCTCACAACAACCCCATGAAGAAGGCATTATTCCTGTTTTACAAATGGGGAAACTGAGGTTGAAGAGATCGAAGTGCCAAGCCAAGGCTGTCTCACTAGTGTCAGCCCCAGGATCCAAAGCCAGGATTGCCCCAGAGCCCAGTCTTTGAAGGGTCAGCCCAGCAGTTCTGAGCTTCACTGCGAAGCTTGGTGCCAACCGGTGTCACACGCACTCTGGCAGGATCCCCTCTGCCCCCATTCTGGAAGTCTGGCACTGTTAACAAGCCCAGGAGTTCAGATACTGGGGCTCTGGGGACCACTGGGGAAAGGCCCAGGCTAAATTCTAGCTGAGCTGAGCTGAGCTGAGCTGAGCTGAGCTGAGCTGAGCTGGAGACCTGTGTCTATCCCACAAGGTCACTGACTGGGCCGGAGGTGGCTGTGCCCCAAGGGCTGGGCTTGGCCCAGCTCATTCCAGCCTGTCCTGGCCGGGCTCTGGCTTTGTAGTCACACCTCACCTGCCTTCCTGGCCAGCCAATACGTCCAGGTGCTTTGGGATAAAGAGGAAGTACAGCCTGAACCTGCTGAGGCGGCTGCTCTGAGGTAAATATAAACCTGGATTTCCTGGGCCCTGAATGACTCAGCACAGCTGGGCCCAAGGTTTTCTTCTCCTTTCTTAGTGGAGAAGGTGGAAACGGGAGGCACCCAAACCCCTAGCTTCAGAGAAGAGCTCTTCTCCCCAGCTCCAACGCAAGCACTGGAAAAAGCCACTCTGTCCCTGCCCCCAGGGCCCAGCAGAGGTGGAGATACAGTCTAGTCTCACAGCAGGAGCATGGGCCACTGTGGGTCTGGGTTCAAATCCCAGCCCTGCTACTTTCCGCCTATGTGGCCCGGGTCCCAGTCTGTAAGATGGGGATAATCGCACCCACCTCCACAAAGATTAATAAGGAACAGTGGCGAGGAAAGCACAGGCAGTCTGCAAGTGTTTGTTTCCTTTACTCCTCAGCCCCCAAGCCTCTCTGGCAACCAAAATCCACCATCCACAGCAGAGTTGTCTCCAGACTCCTCTTTAAAACCCAGGAGGCCGGAAGAGAAGGGCATCATTAAGTCTGCCTGGGATGAAGCCCTTGCAAAGCCCTGACTTCCACAATGGTAGGATGGAAGTGGCAATTGAGTTACTGACATCTGAGAGAAGCTGGGTTGGCAAGGCCTTAGAAAGCAGATTCTGGGCCCACTCCCTTATTTTATAGAGGGGAAAGCAAAAGAGCGGAGCTGAGGGCCAAGGTGACCCAGAGAGTCAGGAACTGGTCAAGTCAGATTCGAATCCAGTTTGCCTGTGATTTCGCTCCTTGGTGTCAGGAGAGACAGGTCCTGGGGGAGGGTCCCAGTCTAAACTGGGACAGGAGATGCCCTGACAAGGAGGCCTGCTGCCCTTGGCCACTTCCCTAGCACTTGGAACAGTGCCTGGCACATAGCAGGCACTCGATAAGTATTTATTGAATGACTGAGTGAATGAATGAATGAATGGGGCGGCAGAAGTACAGTGTCCTTCCAAGATAGGAGGGTGTCTCTGTGAGACTATGGTCACCTTGAGAAGGGGCCTGCAGGGCCTCCCCAGGGCAGAGTCCACATATCCACTTTGCCTCCTCCAGATGGCAGCTGTGGGAGGAGGGGGAGGGGCATTCCACAGGGACAAGAACTGGAACCGCAGCCAGAGGGATGGAGGTCAGACAGCAGGGGAATTATGTGAAGGAGGCAGGGAGGCTGGGGGGGCTTCTGCTATCAGAGCTCTGTGAGGGAGGAGTGCTCTGTCTGAGGGGGGACTTTGTGAAGGGGAGATATCTGGGGGAGCCATGAGTCACACTTGCTCAGGGCTGGCACCTAGGGCTCCGTGGGCAAAGGCTACCTCAGCTCCTCAGAAGCAAACCAAGCTCCGCTTTGGCTGCTCAGGATTCTGTTGCCATGGAGATACTGAAGGCTCCTGTAAGAGCTTTGGAGGCACTGGGTGTGGACTGCCTGCCCTTAGTATGGTTTGAAGCTGGGCAGTTGAAGTGGGGTGCAGCTGGGCAGCAAGGGGATTTGGTAGGACCTTGTCAGGCACGACATCCACAGACATATACAATGTGGCAGCCACTGGATTTAGAGTCCACAGACTTGGGCCTGAATCCCAATTATTAACCCGTGGCCCTGGATAAGTGACATCACATCTCTGAGCCTCAGTTCCATCATCTGTAAAATGGGGTTGATAATACTATTCACAGGGTTGTATTGCCAGTCACTTGAGCCTGTACATGGAAAGCACAGTGCTGGGGCCCAGCGACGACTCAGTGAAATGGTAACTATTATTTCTGTAACTAGGGTGAGGATTGGGGCTCTGTAGGAGTCTACCCTGCAGGCAGCAGCTCCCTGTCCTCAGCCTGCTCTCTGGGACTCCCGGGTGAGGCTGGGGAGAGGTCTGACTCTTTCTCCACAGATAGAAGTGATCAAGAGCAGGAGTTATGTCATCCTTTGAACATGGGCCTGGAGGCTCTGCTGCAGGCATATCTGAAAAATAAATAATAACAACTTGAATAATTCACAGAATCCGTGTGAATAATTCACCATGGCCTCCGAAGCACCAGCCGATTAGTCACTGCACACCCAGGCTCTGATCTGTCTGCCTCTGGCTGCCCCACCAGCCCTGGGGAGGGTGACCTGGTGCAGGTGCAGGAGGTGGAGGGCATTCAGGAACACTTGAGGGGGCCTTCCCGAGGCTGCAGGGGTCTGGGGGAGCAGTTGGGGGGTAAGGGTCTCTTTGGATTCTACAGAGACTCCCCAGCTGAGGAAGCCAAAGGGGACTGTCCTAGGGTCCTGGAGTGACGGGGATCCTGCAGTTGGCCGTCTTGGCTTCCCCTCTCTGGGTGGCATGTCAGAGACTTGGAGGGGAAGAGGGCCCCTTCTTGTTATGTTTTAGTAACTAGCAACCAGCCACCCATCCCCACAGGGACCCCAGGCTGCATGGCTTCTCAGCCCTGAAATGGATCCTGAGAAGTCCACACAGACCTGCCATGCTTCTCCTGGGAGGTAAGATGAGGCGGGGCTTAAACATTTCTGCTCAGGACTCAGACAGACCTAAGTTCAAGCCCCCCGCCCATCACCCCCTTTTAGTTACTGGGCCACTTGGCTGAATGGCTTAAAAGTTCCAGGTCTCCGTTTCCTTCTCTGTAAAATGGGGATTGAAAACACCAACTTTATAACATTATTATTGTTCTGCAGATGAAATGATGTAATGACCATAAATTGCTTAGTGCAATGCCTGGCACATAGTAAGTGTTAAAAAACAGTAGCTGTTACAGATACTCATTATCTTTCCAAAGATAGCATGTTGGGGACTCGGGGTAGAAAGAGGGCTGCTCAGATGTTGCAGATGTTCATATAAAACATATCTGCAGGCCCAAGAGCTCGGCATAGATGGCTGGCCCACCCAGGGGGCCTGACTGTTAAGGTGTGCGGGGCCCCAAGGCTGTTCAAGTAGGTGCTCCACTCAAAACACCAAGTGTCCTGTTTATTTCCTCCCAAGCACTTGCCACAATTTGTGATTATTTTCTTCATTGCTTATTCACTTTCGAATAAGTAACTAATGCCTTCCCCACTAGTCTGTGAGCTCCCTGAGGACAGGGACCTCATCTGTCTGGTTCACTGTTATCTGCCCAGACCCTAGAATACTGCCTGGCACATAGTAGGTGCTCAGTAAATACTGTGGATTGAATGGATAGATTCATCAGCTGGCAAGGTTTTAGAAGGCATGAGATTGTGAAAAGCTGCCAGAACACAGCCTCCATTGTGGGTAGTGAGGAGGGGTTCTGGGGACAGTAGCTGGGTGTGCAGCTCAGAGCTTGGAAGGTGGTTCTGGGGCTGGCCTCTGCCAGACTGGCCATGGGTGATGCTGCTTGGGCAGGGGCAATGCCATCTTCCCCTGTCTTCACCACCTCCCAGGGAAGCCATCCCCAGACCAACAGTACAAGGAAGGCTTAGCGGTGGCACAGGCTCACTGAGCCTTCCCCGGTAATGATTTAATCGCTTGTTTAGAATTTCCTGTGGCATTAATGATTATTCCCCAGAACAGGGGGAATAATTGGCTGTGTTCTCACTGTGAGCGAGCTCCCCGTTAGCGGGGAGCTAAGCCTGTTCTTCTGTAATCTTCTTCTCTCACCTGCCTGCCACTCACTCGCAGGGTGATGGAGATGGATGAGCTCATGTGTGCAGAGCTGCTGGTAAGCCACCTGGAGGCTGCAGGACCTGGCTGGGGCGTGGAGGCTGCATGGATGGTGGGAAGACTGAGAAAGAGATGCTCAGAAATGCAGAGACTGAGGGAGAAACAGCAAGGGCCAGAGACATCGAGGGGGAATGATACTGGAATGTGTTCTTGGGCCTCAGCTCAAAGCTTCCAGTCCTTCCCATCTGCCTCACTCTTGCTGTTTGACAAAACCTTCCATGCATGAATGCGCACCCTCCTGTTTGTGCACATGTGGATATCTCTAGTGCAGTGGTTCTCGACGAGAGGTATCTGGATCAGTAGCATCAGCAGATATGGGTATTTGCTTGAAATGCACATTCTCAGTCCCCATCCCAGACCCACTGAATCAGAAATCGGGATGAAGGTGGAGCTGAGAACACTAATAAGCTTTCTAGGTGATTCTGATACACCCAAGTGTGAGATGCCTAGCTCTGATATATAGAGTGTGTAGAGATGTGTGAGGTGGGTGCACGTGTTCTGTGGCTATGGCCACATGTACACATGTGTAGGGTGTCTGTGTGAGTGTTCGGACCCCTGTCCCCAACCAGAGGCCAGAAAAGGCCCAGGCAGAAATCGGGTCCTACCAGAGGGCCCAGGGCTGCTGCTCAGGGACAGGGGGCTCAGGTCTAGCTGTCAAATGCCCCACCACACCCCTTGCCCTTGAGCAGCCACAGGACCCTCTACCAGGGGGTCTGATGGGGTAAGAGGGGCCACCATCCCTGCCAGGGCCTCCACGGAGTAGGCCTGGGAGCAGGATCTATGGAGAGTTGCTAGACTTAGCCCTGATACCCTAACAGAGCCTCCCTAGGCAGGAGACTTTGCCTGCTGGACCCCTCCATAAGCCCTGCTGTTGGGCTTTGAGGAAGTGAGTTTTCAGGGATTGAGCAATTTAAGGAGGATTATGCAGGCTGGTGGGAAATGAATTATCAGCTGAGAGCCAAGAGGGGAGCAGCCACCTGCAGGAGCAGCCTAGAGGATGCAGCACAACTTGGACCTGCAAGTGATGTTTCTGAAAGGGGGAGTAAGAGTCGGGGTGGGGTGAGAATGCCCCGGAGGCTCTGAGGGTGTCTCTGGGGTGTGAGGGTATTGCAGGGGGAGGAGAGAGAAGAGAAAGGAAGGGGGAAGGGAAAGGGTGGGGAAAGATGGGGGTGGGGAAGGAGTGGGGAGAAAAAAGATGGGTGCAGCAGAAAGCAGGAAGCTGTGGGAGGGTGGCAGACTGCGAGGAGTGAGGGAGGAAGGCAGGGGAGGAGAAGAGGGAAGAGCAGAGGACAGGAGACACTCTAGGTGAAGGAGGGAGGGGAAGAAGAGGTACGGAGGTCAAGACAGCACAAAAATGACAGTGGCATTCCAAAAGCGGACGTCACTGGAGAGTGGGGATACCCAGGGTGGGGAAATGGGATTATGGGTGCCTCTCCTGTCCCAGGCTCACCTGAAGGAAGGGGTGTGGGCATGAAATTCACTATGAATCTGAAATAAATGAGAATGAGCTGCTTGTTCAGTTTTATATTTAACAAGACAAATAAATGGAAGGAATATGAATAATTAGGAAGTAATGAAGACCTTGCAAAAATAGCTTTTTCTTAAAAAAACAAGGTAGCAAAGAAAATACTCAGAGCATATGGAAATTGCCCATCTTGGGCAGGTGCATGAGTCAGCAAGCGGCCCTGGGGATGGGAGTGGGGAAAGAGGGAGGGAAAGGGGAGGAACTGGCCCTCAGCCAAGTCCTGCCAGAGTAGGCTGGGAAGTTGAGATCATGTGCCTCTCCTGTGCTTCTCTGCTGGAGCACCCGCGACCCCTTTGGGGGAGACCATGACAGTCCCCAGCGGTGATGCTGACCTCAGATGTCTAAGCCCAAATCCCAGCATCTCTCACTTCCTTTAATTACCGCTGCGGACCATCATCCATTAATTTTGTGCAACCCTTTCTGAACTCCTTTCTATTTTCAGCTTGTGAAGACCCCTTGGGGGTAACAAATTCTAGAAGTTGGACAGCAGCTCTGTAAAGCAGGACTTCCCTTTAGAAATCCTAAATTATGTAACTCCAGCTTCAGAAAGGACCTCCTTGTTCTGTGCTAATGTTTTCTTATCAGTAACTAGGGAGGTTTGGGTCAACACTATTCCACATACACCCCACCCCCCGCCCCCGGGTTTTCAACAGCCCCTTTGCTCACACATTCCAAATAGTTTTGGGGTCAGAAAGACTTGTGTCCAAATATGCACTCTACCACTTTCTAGCTGTGTGACCTTTGAGCAAGTCACTTATCTTTCTGTCTTTAGCATTTCTATCTGAAAAATGAGAAATAATTATATTGCTTCTTTCAAAGATTGAGACATGATAAAATAATGTATGTACATCATCTCGAACAGTTCCCAGTACATATTAAATAATGACTGTGCCAGGTGCTGTCCTAGGCCCCCGTGGGAAAACTGTGAGCAAGATGGGGAGTCTGCTGACCTCGGGGAGTTTACATTCCAGGAGGACGTGGGGAGATGACCACACTCTAGGAAACAAATCAATACTGGGATTCCAAAGAGTGATGGCACCTCTGAGGACAAAAAAAGGTAATGGGAGGATGGGGGACAGATGGCTAATCTGGGAAGGCCTCTCTGTAGAAGTGACATTTGCACTGAGAAGAAGCCAGATAAATGGAAGTAGGGGAGGAATTTTTGAAATGAATCTCAGGATTCGTGAGCAGTTCAGGGCCACGTTTTCTGTGTCCTGCAAGTTTTGTAGAATTTGACCCCCCAGCCCTCTTCCTACTCTCCTTCTTTCTCAGGTTTCCCCCTCCTCTGGGCTGAAGAGTCCCCTCGTGGGTTAATCGGTCCCAAACCCGAGAAAGGCATGGAGCAGCAGAGGGGCTAAGAGTTCTGCCTCCTTACCTGGCTCCCATGCTGTCCCTCCCCTGGTTCGTTCCCCTCGCTGGCTGCCCAGGGTGACTGATGCTGCCTTCCTAGGGCTGAGTCATGTACTGCGTCCTACAAGCTTTGGGCAAAGTCTCCGCCACCGCTCTACTCCCTGCCCCCACGGGAGGCTGATTTATAGGGGGTTTCCCCGGGGACATGCAAGCATTCCGATTCACTCTGGTTCTAAGGCTACAGGAGAAGGGGCCACTGCTCAGAGCTACTTTCTTCAATGCACAAAAGGAAACTGAGGCCTGGAAGGGAGGTTGTGCCACACGTGGCAGTGGCTGAGCAGGGTCTTGAGGCCGGCCAGACCTCCAGACCCTTTTTCCTGGCACACTTGGCTGCTCAGCTACATTTAAGGCTTTGTCAGGGTCTCAGCTTCAAGTTCAAAGCTGGGTTTGTGCAACCCCCTTAACTAGCCCCAGCCCGGCCCTCTATGCAATTAGGCTCACAGAGGCCCTGGGACTCACCTGTGGTGCCTGCTTAGAGTGCATGAGGAGGAGGTTTTTGGTGCTTCAAGGAGCTTTGGAAGGAAAGAGTGTTATAGTTCAGTGGTTCTCAAATTTTAGCCTGAGTAGAATCACCTGGAGGGCTTGTTAAAGCACAGATTGCTGGCTTCCACCCTATAGAGTTTCCTATTCAAGGGGTCTGGTGTGAAGTCTGATAATTTGCATTTCTAACAAATTCTCCAGTAACACTGATGTTGCTGGTCTGGGGACTGCACTCTAAGAACTATTGCTGTAATCAATTAGCGCTCCTAGCTTTGGTTATAAGAATTGGGAATTGTGACAAGTATGCCATGTATTTGCCATTTCCCTTCTAGTAGGACTGCCGAATCTTTTTGTCATAAATTGCAAATCTTTAATTCATAGGCAGCCAGAGTCATCTTTTCAAAAACGTCAATCTGATTACGTGACTTAAAACACTTTGAGGGCCCTCAGAAAAGGCAAATGACGTATGTGACCTATAAGGTCCTACACTGTGTGGCCACTTCCCACTTCTCTAGCCCCGTCTTACATTACATGGTCATCTATATCTCACTTTGATCTCTCTCACTGGCTAGCATTCCTTTGGCCACAGGACATTTGCAAATGCTATTTCCACTGTCTGGAATGCTCCTGCTTCCAGTCATGCTCATTGCCTAATAAACTCCAACTTCCTTCTCAGATCTCAGGTCAGGCAGATATTGTCAGAGAGTTGTAAGCTCTGTGAAGGGAGTAAATCAGGGTAATGAGCCAATGTGTGGCTATGCGGGTATATTTCAAATGGAGCGTTCAAGAAAGTCCTTTTGGAGGAAGTGACACTTGAACTGAGGCCTAAATTACGAGAACGCTGCAACCAGGGCCAACTTCTCCATTAGAAGCAGTAGCACAGTACCTAGGAATCATGAACATATTTTAATTTCTTTTGAAATCAGAAGAAAACAATGAACTTTTAGTTTGAAGAAAATATTTTAACATGTAATAATATATTCATATTTATACCGATGCAAGCATAAAATATAATTTTTATGGACTAAGGAACCCACAAAAGAAGAAACGCTCATGAAAATCAAAGTGGCCCTGACTCTAACCGTGGGAAAAGTACCGGAAGAGCATTCCAAGCAGAAGGAACAGCAAGTGCAAAGGTCCTGAGGTGGGTGTGAACTGGGCATGTTTGGGGAGCAAAAAGAAGATCCCATGGCTGAAGTGAGGTGTTTGGATTGAAGAGAGTGACAAGGGACAACGTTGCAGGGTCAAATCATCTGAGTCTGTGTGTGGACAGATGTAGGCCAGTGTGAGGGGGTGAGCTGATGACCGAGAGGGCCACCACTGACTGATCTTGGGAGCAGGAGGTGCTAGGCCGCTTCTCAGAGTCAGAGTGACTGAGGCTGGGCCTGGACCAATGCATCCCCCCACACGCACCTTTAAGGGAGGGCTGAATTAAAACCTGACTGCAGCAACCTGGCAGCGGAGATACAGGCCCAGGCAGAGCCTGTCCCCTGACAGCTCACAGTCCCTCAAGAGATTTCCTCCACCACCCCTACCTAAGAAAAAAAGTGTTCTATGCCTCTTAGGCATAGCAATGAACAGGTGTTGTTTGGCAGGCATTTCCGGGACTGGAAGATGTTCTGAGTTGGGGGAGCTGTGCCCCTTTGTCTTGGCCTCATTTCTGGGGCTCATGCAGCCCCTCCCTGGGGCAGCCAGACTTGGGGGGGTGGGTGGGGTTTCGGCAACTGAGATACAGCGAGGAGCTATTTAAAGCTGCCGGCAGCTCGCCCCTTCTGTTCACGGCTCTGCTGGGTGGGAGCTGCCATCGTCACGCACCCACCGGCGCCACAGGAACACAGCAGCCCAGTGCACCCACACAGAGACGTGGGGGAGGGTCTTTACTACCCTTACAGCCTGGCAGGGCTGGTAAGGCAGGACCGATAAGGCAGGGGTAGACCCTGGATAGCCCCTCACTTCAGCCCCATGTTCCCGCCCACAGCCCAGGGATGTAGCCTAAATTTAGGTCACCCCGCCCCCCATTGTCTACAAGTGTAACCAATTAACAGCTTTCTGAGGGTGTTGGTGGTGGCAGGGGGATCTTCAGGCCCATGTGGGATTGGAAGGCCGTCTCAGACCCTGGGGGAGGATCCTGGAGGACTGGCCCCTCCCACAGTGGCGGCCCTAGACTGTTCATGACCCATCCCCCAACTCCCCCATCACTCACACCTCCCAGGGTCCCACAGCGAGAGTTGTATGTGGGAGCTTCAAAGGGTTTGCAGGGGTTCAAAGCACAAGCTATGGAGGCAAATGGGCTCTGGTATGAATCCAAGCAGGTGACAACCTCTCTGAGTCTCAGTTTCTTTCTCTGGGAAGTAGGGATAAAAATAAGTCCACCTCATAGATAACTGTGAAGATGTTATTTGAATTGAAAATGTACAGAGCTTTCCCATAGCCTTGCACAGAGTAAGCTCCCAGTGAGTGATGGCTTTGCCAATATTGCTATCATTATCATGATATATTTTGAAATTGGTCTCCTTTTCCCAAAACCAGAAGCTATAATATGTACCCAGGGCCCAGCATGTGCACAGACCCTGGGACATACGGGGATTCCAGCAGCGCTGACTGCAGTGTGCCAGAGACTGCGTCCCTGCCCTGACCCTCACCAACAGAATGCCCAGCTCACAGACCCCAGGCGCAGCAGCTACTACGGGGGTCCTTTTCTGGTGGGAACTGCTGATTCAGCCAGACCAGGGGTGCTGGGAACTGGGGCTCTTCTTTCTGGACAAGACAGACAGGCAGATAGACAGATCTCTGGAGGGTCAGCCCTGAAATACAGTCTGTGGCCTGCAGGGCCTTAGTGCAGTGATGAGAGATCTGTAAGGGGAATGTCCTTATAATGAGAAGGGCTGTTAGCAACTCAAAACTACAGGAGAAGAGAAGGGATAGGGAAGCCTAGGGCCCTAGGGGTGAGGGCTGGAAGCAGCACAGTGAGAAGCAAGAGCAGGGAGGCCTGGCATGCGGTGTAATCGGGGAAACAGGTAAGCAGCAGGCCAAGGGGGTGCCCAAGGAACCCCTTCTCACAGCCTTCACCATATGTATGCTTCTCTACTTCATGTAATGCCTCCTTCACCCATCCTAGACTCACTTCAACCACATTCACCATCTCTTGAACCCTCAGCCAATGGCACGTCACTGCCCGTCTCATCCCCTCCATGCGCTCAAGTTCCCCTGCATCACACCCATGTCCCCCTTTTTCCATCTCAGTTCTTTTCTGAACCCCCTTCACTTTCATTCCATCCTGTCCACATCACTGCACCCAGTGGTGTTACGACCTCTACCCAAGCCCTCCACTATCCCACCTAGGGTCCTCTCTAGGCAGCCTCAGGTTCTCTGCCAAGGTCCCAGGACTCCGCCTCTAGCCCAGCTCCCTCTTCTGGGTCCCCATCACCCTCTTCCGTCATCATGTTCCGTAGCCAGCCGCCTGGAGCTGAATCAGAGCCACAGAGCTAACATTTTGCACACACGTCTCTCCAGATGACAGGCAAGATGGGCCTTCTGCCCTCAGCCCACACACACCCGTGCTCAGGAAGCACAGAGAGCCAGGGCTGCACCCCACATGGCAGAGAGAAGAGCTGGCGGGGGGCTTCCTCTTCTGGATAACTGGCCTGACGTGGCCCCTCAGACCTTTGCTCATGGTTGGGATCACCTTTTAGGGAGCAGAAAAAAAATACTATGTGAAATGGAGAAAGACACAGACTAGTAGAGGCAACCAGGGAATTTATATCAGAGACAGAAAAACAGGGAAGAAGAAGCAGGAATAGAGACTGAATAGAAACAGACATCAGAGACAGGGACAAGGAGAGACAGAAATAGGAAGAGAGAAAGGGAGAGGGACTGAGGGGAGAACACAGAGAAAAAGAAGCAGAGATGAGTGAAAAGGTGAGGCACTTGTGAGAGTTAGAGAAGGAGAATAAAAGTGACCCTGGAAGCCAATAGGAGCTGTCACCCAGGAGTGAGCTCAGGAGGGAAGAAGCTGTCAAGAGTCCAGCAAACCCTGAGGGAAAACCTCAGACCTGCTCAGGAAAGACTGAACCCAAGGCTTCTGCAGAAGGACTCAGGGCTGCACCCAGAATGGGGAGCAGAGGCAGTTCCTAGGCCCCCCAGGACCAGAGGGGAGCTGCTGGCAGGTGAGCCTGTAGAGATAGAGAAGACCACGTACCCCCTGACCTGGCAGAGCCCAGGCCCAGACTCACACTAGCCAGGTTCAGGCCGATCCCAGCAGAGGCCT
The DNA here is from genome assembly GCA_028627145.1 of Eidolon dupreanum. Lineage (NCBI taxonomy): Eukaryota > Metazoa > Chordata > Mammalia > Chiroptera > Pteropodidae > Eidolon > Eidolon dupreanum. The sequence continues at coordinate 23,434,922 of CM053515.1, forward strand.
CCTGATGCCAGCCCAGTGTTCTTTTGCTGCCGGCGTTGCTTCTGCCCAATCATATTCACAGAATCCAACCTTTAATTGCACAACATTTAATTACCTATGTGCTAGGTACTTACATCCATTATCTCTCTTAATCCTTCCACATAAAATGCTTGCAAGGCCAACACCAGTGTCACCCCCACTTTACAGATAAGGTAACTGAGACTCAGAAACATGAAGGGCCTTGTTTATATCTGTCTAACTCCACCACATTAGCTATGAGCCTCTGCTTTCCTAGCAGTGCCAGGAGGTTCCATCTCTGTTCTAACATTTTGTGATTCTGCAGTTTTCCCAGCACATACACGTGGGTGGACCCCAGGAGACAGAGAGACAGACAGACAGACACACACACACACACACACACACACACACACACACACACATGTTCCCAGGAGGGGCTTGGTATCTGTCCTTTATCTGCCCCTTGGCCCCGGCATCTTTTGCTTCCCCTCCACAGTATCTCAGAGCGCCTCCCTCTAGTTCAATGGCTAAGCATGAGGATGACGTCATTCCTTTTATTTAAAGAAAAGGGCTGAGTTGGAGCTTCAGGATGAGAGTCCACGTGAGAACAGGAGGCAAGTGACTGGCCACCCTAGCTCCCGGCCCAGCCTCTCTGTCCCCCAAGCTGCCATCTGCTGAGTTGTTTCATGCCGTGAGAAGCACCCCTGAGAGGACCCTGCTCAGCACATGAGCAGTGTGGATGAGGCCGATGGGGGAAGGAGAGAAGGGGCCAGAGGTCTGTTAAGATATATGTGTTAAGAGCTTTCTGGAGTCAAGGAACATGCAGGGAAACTGAGGTTCCAGGACATCCAGTCAGTCATCCAAGGTGATTATCTACGTGTAGATAATCTCCTGATAGGAGGGTAGTGGGGAGGACCGAATGAGAAACTGACTCCCAGAGTCACTGAGTCTAAGATCTTCTTCTCTCATCCTCTAGTGGTCAGAGCCTAATCACCTGTTTCTTTCTGAAACACCTGAGAGTAGGCACCAGTGAGGAAGGAGTCCCTGGCCCAGGAGTAGGATCTACTCAGCTTCCCCAGGACTTCCAACTCCCTTCCAGGCCCTCTCCTCCCTCTCAGCAATATCCCTGCCCCTTTGAGGCCTCAACATTTATTACCTCATTTAAATCTAGCAATATCACTAAGAAGTTGGCACTATTATCATCCCCATTTTACAGTCAAGGCAACTGAGGCTTGGAAAGGGTGAGCAGCCTGCCCAAGTCACACAGCAGGGAAGTGGCAGAGCCAGGGTGCAAACCCAGGGTTGTCAGATTCCAAAGCCACTATCCTCTGCTTCTCACTATTCTGCAGGGCTCTCCCTCAGCTGCCTCAAGACTCCCACAGCTTCCCTGCATCCCTAACCCTGTAACGAGGCTGAGATGTGTATTAGGAGTCCAAAAGCCCCTCTTCTCTGCAACCTCATCCCAGCAAGAGGCTCCAGACCAGGTAATTAGGACCACCATCTTCTGTTTTCCTGATCTGTTCTCAGGGTCTCCCACCCAGGCAGCCTTCAGTGAGTCCCTGCTAGAAGCAGGCAGAGATGCTTGTTCTATATTTTATTTAGCCACTAATTGCCTGCATTTAAAAGGCATCACAGTGCCACAGTCGTCCTCTGCTTCATGCCCTAATGCGTGTTTCTGCATGAAGGGACACTGGGGCAGGGGAACGAGTGAGAGAGGGGCCACCATCTCCCCAATGACAGCTTTAAAAGCCTGACCCCAGCACTGAGTGCTGGAGGATGTCAGGTTGTCACCCTGAGAAGCGAGAGGGAGCATGCAGGGGCTGGGGCCTCTGTAGAAAGGAAAAGAGAGGTCAGGGCCCTGGCAAGGGCCAAGAAGGAGTGGGAGGGGGTGCTCCATGTCCCCACTCACCCCTAGGATGAGGACCTAGCTAAGGGAGCCCTACCCAGAATGCCTTGCATCAAGCTCAGTTCCCCAGCCTGGAAGACTCTGCAATAAAGCAGCTGCTTGGGAAAGGACACAGCACAGGCATCAGTCACATCAGCTGTGATCAGAAAGGAGACAACATTTGAATGTTGCCTAGGAGGAAGAGATGGAACCTGAGGGAGGTGGGGGTAAGCATGGGGAGGTGGAGGTAAGTGGATGAGACAGGTGGTCAATAGTGGGTAACTTAGAGACAGCCCCAGTAGTCCCAGTTGGGTTTTTCCATGTGCTCAGAAAGCGCGTACCCTAGTAGAGGAGGAAAACAACTATTTTTCACCATTTTCCAGTCACTGCCAGGACTAATTGTGAGCCAAATATCATCTCAATCTGACCCTGACCCTCACACCAATAGCAAATATACACTTTAGCCGCAATTCTACTGACCCTCACCTCATCTCCAACTTTAACTCCAGCCCTCATCTCAACTACAAGTTCACCCTCAGTCCCACCCTTGATACCCAAATCAAGCTGAAGCCCACTCAAGATTCTTACCCCAATAGCAATAATAATCCTAATCCCATTTCTAACTCTAACCCCAACCTATCTTTAATCTCAACCCATTCCTAACTCCATCCTTATTCTAATATTCATCTCAAATGGAAATCCAGACATTTCCTACACGTGCCCAGGTGAGGCTGAGGCTACTGGTTTAGGAACCAGACTTGGAGAACCACCGGGCAGAGGACACTCACGGCTGCTTGGTATCTACTGTCTGCCTACCTTTAAGCCAGGCCCTTATTTGAAGAGCCCAAGATCAAGCTACTGGCCTAGCCTTCCCAAAGGATGAAAAGACTGACTATTTTGAGGGACATCTATAATTACAAGAGTTGGGAAGCTCTAATCTATAGAAATGGAGATGCTTAGAATATAGTTGCTTTGGTGGACGTCAGATGCAAATCCACCTCCAGCTTCCTTTTCAGCCCTTATTTCTCACCTGACCCAAACCTTTCTCCAACTTAAGTTGACCTCCTAACTGTAACTGATGCCAGTCCCTCACCTATGCTCAGCCCCTGGCTTGGTCCTATGGCACCTGGATAATGCTGAATGTGGGCTAGAGGGCTGCCACCTTGAGTCAAGCCACCACCTTGAGCCAAGCCACCAAGCTATGGGAACTTTCGGGTGGTGCCTTCCATTTCTCAGAGTACTTGAGGTCCCAGCTCTGAGTGCAGGAGTCTGGGCCTCTCCTGCCATGTTCAGCTCTCCATAACCTGCCCAATGACACCAGGACATGCGCAGGGGTGTGACAGGCTCCCCAGCTGAGGAGCCATGCTTCTCCTGAGGAATGGTGAGAAATTAGCACTCTGCACAGCAGCCTCACCACTGCCATTCCTCACACCTCTCTGGGTAGTTTCTAAATGGCCAAAGGCTGAGCCTAATGGGCCGCCTGCTTCCACTTCAGTGGACAATCAGGAAGAGCAGCCCCCAGGGTTTCCCACAGACTGAGGGGCTCTGTGCTCTGCTAAAAGGATGACATTTACATCCATCAGGAGAGAAGGGCACTCTGAAAGCTGGGAATCCTGCAGCCACTTAGAGAATGAGCAAGTTAGAGTGCTCTGCTGAGCCCTAAGAAGCAGGAAAACTTCCTCTCTGGGGATGGGCATAAAAGTCATCCCTGTTAGTGGCTGGAGTGCCAAGGAGCCATCGTCTGAGCTCAGCAAATGCCAAGTGATTAAGCCTCCAATGTGCAAAGCCTTCCAAGCAACCCCTCCAAGAGCGACTCCGTGTACCCGCCCTGTTCCTGGAGCCCACCACCATCCACCCTCGAGCCACCCGGTGATGAGCGCCAGCCGTTGCCACCGCATGGCCTGGCAGCCCCCCAGCCCACTGTCATCACCCGCCCCTCTTCCTTGAGTCTGTCTGTCTGTCTGCTCAGATGGGGAGCTGGCTGGCCAGGCTGGCCACCAGTTCTGTATTTCTTGCTGGGCCCAGCACGCTGTGGTTGCTCACCAAAATGAACTGAATGTTTGTTCTGAACTTTCTCCAGCTTTGTTTCCCAGCAACTTCCACTTCCTGGGAGGTGAGATGATGACTTCCGCTTCATCCTGCAGGGGAGGCAAGATGGCTGAGTGGTTACCAGCTCCAGCTCTAGGATCAAACAGATATTCCTAGGCACTAACTCTACTTCCAAGCCCCTCTATTTCCTAGCTGTGTGACCTTGGGCAAGTTGTCTTCACTTCTCTGAACCTCAGTTTTCTATTTTATGAAATGAAGATAATTACGGAACCTGTCTCACAGAGTTGCTTTAAGAATTCAATGAGGTAGCACATGATAAATGTTATGTATGTATGTTTAGCGTGCTGAACATAGTTGCTGACACAGAATAGGTCTGCAGTAAACATTAGCTATGCTAATGATATGGCTACAGTTACTGGTGGCCTAACTTCAATACAGGGTCCCAAGAGAGCAGGTTGGCTTGGGTGCTTCTCCTGTGATAGACCCCAAACTTGATATGTTTACAGTCCTGTCTGAAGCCCCCACTTCCCTTTCTCTCCATCCCACCAGATATTCTCCCTTCCTCCTTCCCCAAGCCTGGGCCAGGGAATTCAATTACTCATTCATTCATTCATTCATTTACTCATTCCCACCTTCATCTGACAAATGTTTGTAGATCAACTGCTCTGGGTTAGGCTGGGAGATAAGTAAACAAATCCCTACCCTAACTGAGTTCATGGCCTAGAGGGGAGGAGGCCAGATGCTTGTCAGCACTAGAGCAGGGGGCACACAGGACCTCCTGGCCTAAGAGACAGCTTCTTGGAGGGGCAATTGTGTAAGCAAATGTCTTGAGGACAGGTAGGAGTTGCCAGCAAAAGGAAAGAGAAAGTGTTCCAGGCAGAGGAAACAGCCCTGCAAAGGCCTGGGAGGAGAGAGCACCCATAGTTAGAGCTTTGAGAGTGTCCAGAGTGGAAGTAGAGCCGAGAGCGATCATGTATCACACAGGCTGGGGTTTGCACTCTGTCCTCAGAGCTTTTCCTTCAGAGATCGAACCTGGCCCAGTGCTTTCCCTTCTCTCCACACGCAGCCTCTGTCTCAACAAGGAGACCCGTCCTGAGCCCCTGCCTGGTTGTTGGAGTCGGGGAAGAGGAGACTGGGAGAGGAGTTTGCACTCTGGAAGGGCCTGGAGGAACAACCCAGCCAGAGGGGATGTCTACAAGGGGATATCTACAAGAGCCTGCAGGACCAAAGCATTAACTCCATCTTCTTGTTCAATCTTCCTAACAATACCTCAAGAAGATATTCGTCTTAGTTCTACTTTACAAATGAGGAAACTGAGGCATTGAGATTCTCAATAACACACCCAACAGTTCACACCTGCAGAATGTGGCCCTGGTGTCAGTCCCCAGAGCCTGTGTTCCTAACCACCAGGCTCTCCCGGATGTGGGACAGTGCCGGGGGAGAGACAGGGACAGTAAGGGGGCAGGGAGGGGAGATGGCGCCTTCTAGGGAGTGACTCCCCTTGGCCTCTTGACCAGCCAGTCTCCCAGACACAGACCCCAGGAGCAAGTGCCTGCCAGTCCTCTGAAGGCACAAAGCTCCCCATTCAAGTGCTCTAACGATCTCCGCTCCCAGCTGCTCAGCTCCTTGCAAAGCATTTTCCCTTAATAGCCTCCCATTCAGTAGGACGGGCTGCAGCCCACATCTGCAGAAACCAGGCCATGGCAACTCCTCCTACCAGACCAGCAAGGCTGCCACAGCCAGGGTCACCACGTCCCAAGTTTCTCCTTCTCCCTCCAAGTCAGGAATCTTCCAGCCCTCTTCTACTCCACCAGCTATTTTCACAACTTTGCCCATAGCAGCAGGACAGAGTTGAGGTTGTTTCCCTCAGGCCAGCCTGTCCTAACTTTCCCCCTACAAAATGTGTCTGAAAGGTGGGGAAGGAGAGCAGGAGGAAGAGAAGAGTTCCTGGGTTCTAATCCCCTCTCTGCCTCCAACTTGCTGTGTGACCTTGGGTAAGCCACTTCACCTCTCTGGGCCTCCTGTTTCCTCGGCTGTAGAATGAGAAAATGGCCCAGCCATGGATTCAGACTGCCTAGGTTTGAATTCTGGATCCTCCACTAATGAACTGTGTGACCTTGGACAAACCTCTCTGAACCTCAGCTTCCTCATCTCTATAAATGGGTTGGCCTACCTCAGCACCAACTAAGAGGATTAAAAGAGATAATCCATGTGAAGCAATTATCAGTGCCAAGCTCACAGTAAACAATCAATATATGTCAGCTATAATAATTATTATCATAATAGACGTTTTCCAAACTTCTTAGCTGTAGAATTTTTTTCTTTTCAAACACAATTTTTAAGCAGAACCCCAAAACTATATGTAAAAGGTAAAGTGGTAGGGGGACGGTTTGTCTACCCCTTCTTCCAGCTCTTCCCAGCTCTGGCCCACAGCGACCTCTGGTCTTGACCAGATAAGTCTCACACTTGGCTGATCATCAGACCCTCCTGGAAGTGTTTTAAGACCCATTTCCCAGGCCCTGAGACTGTCACCCAGGAGACCTGGGGTAAGCCCAGAGAATAGGTCCCGTGGAATCATCCCATGTTGTCCTAATGATCTCCCAGGTTTGGGCCCCACTTAAGTCCTTTCTGGCCCTTAGTTGACATCAAGTGTTTGAGTACAAAGACCTCTTCCCCTTCACCTGTCTGAGGCTGAAAACCAACCCACACAGGCCCAGTAAGTTCCAGCTTTTCCCACGCCCTTGCTCAGCTCCCAACCTTCATCAGGGTTCCCTCCTGCAAGTTCTTTCTCTTGGAGCCTTGACCAAAAGGGGACAGAAGGGAAATGTGCCTTTGCTCACCCCCTAGCCCAGCCCTAAGTCACCATGTTCCTGCCCCTCCTTTCCAGGCTTGCCTCTTTTGATAATAACGTCTAAACAGCTACTGAGGGCTTACCATGTGCTAGGTAGCATGCTAAGCTCCATACAGTTATCATTGTGTTAAATCTTCACAAAGCCCTATGAAGTATGGATTATCACTATCCCCACCTGATAGATGAGAAAACCAAATCATAGAGGTGACTTGATCAAAGTCACACAGCTTTAACTAACCAAGATGAAACTCTACCCTAGGCCTGCCTGGCCCCATAACCCATGCTCTTAACCACCCTGCTGACTTCTACCCTTCGACTCCTAACCTTACTCTTGATCTCCATTCCCTGCCTCCCTCATCCCCAGGGACCTGCTGAAGCTTCTCCCAGGAACATGGCTCTGGCTGCAGCTCCAATGGCAAACAAGAAGCACCATAGCAGGGCTTGCTCTAACTGGCGCCTGAGAACTCCCTGGGTCTGAAGTTGGAGTGAGAGACCAGGCATTCCCTTGAGAGGTCACAGATGCACTGGTGAATCCAGCCGCCCTGGCAGACCCCCATCAGATCGTCCATCTACCATGTAGCAGTCATCCATGCATCCGGCTATCAGGTCGGTCTGCACTTACCAGCCCTGGTCATCTGTCAATCTTCCTTCTGACATCAGAGGCCACCAGATGGTCCTTAAATGCTTCGTAGTTCATCCATCGGTCAGTCCCTCTCTACAGACCAAGGGCTTTGATTTGTGAGTCTCAAGGGTGGAGATCCCTGACTCCAGGTCAGTGGGAACAGACCTAGCCACTGTCCCCACAGACCTTATAATCGGACACCCACAGAGTTAGCATTCACCCAGCAGCCCCCCAGGTCATGATGCCGAACAGATAGATCCCTCTTCCTGACCCCACCATCACTTCATCTCCCCTGGGCCCAGCTGCCCCCACTGCTGAGGGACACTTTCCCTTTGTGACCTGTCTTGGTAATTTGGAATGTGATTAACAGCAATCACGCTTGAGTTTGACATCCAGGCACGGCCACTAAATTGAGGCTCACAAAGCCTCTTTGACATCCAATATGTTATATGCTTTTCCCCTTAATTAGGAGCTAAAGTGGATAAATATGAAGTTGCCATGGCAACAGCCTCTCCGGTTGGTGGAGGGATGCAGCTCAGTTTCCGTCGGCTGGCTGGCTGACATGTTGGCTGACAGATCAAGTCGGCTCCTGGGAAGCAGTGGGGTAGGGCCCCCTCTGCTTTCCTGGGAACCTACCTCCCAAACCTCAGTTCTTGTTATCCTCTTCATCACTTCTCACCAGACTTCACAGAGCCTGGGTATGCCCCACCTGGATCATGGACCTCAGCTTGTCTTACCCCCTCTTGGAGCAGGGGGAGAAACTGAGGAGGAAGCTTGCTGCCCGAGGAGCGAGAGGCAGACAAGATAGATCTAACACCTAGATTTCCTGACTTCCAGACAACAGGCCATAGTGGTTCTTAACCGATTTGGGGTCCTAGATCCCTTGGAGAATCTGCTAAATGCTATGGATCCTCTCTAGGAATACATCTTCTGGAGTTTCCTGAGGCTTCTTTGTGTACCCAACTGTTCCTCCAAAGTTTTTACCACCCCAAAGAAACTCTTACAAAATATACTTGTGCAGTGAGTCTTCGTTTTCTCACATCTGTCCCCTCTCCTGTGACAGTCTCACCTGAAATGCCCCTGGACTTCTCTCTCCCACCCCATCCTTGACAAAGGTGCCTCAGGCCATTCCTCCACCAGGATTCTACGTGTGCAGCCAGCTTGACCTGGGGAGGGGGAAAGGGTGGGAGGCTGTGGTGGTGGGGGGAGCCCTTGGGACTGCAGCTGGTGGCTGAAGGGAACAATTTCTCCAGCTTTGCCTTTTGCCTGGGAGTCAGAGGCTTGGGACTTTGGGGGCAGTAATGGGATGAGCAAAGTCAGTCGGATCTGAGAGTAATCTCTGCAGCTCAGGCCTGAGCCACACTGCTGGGTTCAGGCCCAGGATCGGGCTGAGTCTGCTTTTTAAATGTCATCAACTAATAGTTGAGCACTCGCTGCATTTTCTCACATTATTTCATTTAATCTTCAGCAATCCTATGAGGGTGGGTACTATGATTATCCCTATTTTACAGATGAGAAAACAGATGCAGAGAAGCTTAGCTACTTCCTCAGTGTCACATAGCTAGTAGGTAGAGAAGTCAGGATTTGAACCCACATCTGTCTGACTGGAGAGTCCAGGCTCTAACTACACTCTTCTGTCACTTGAACTGCCTTTTCCTGACCCACAGTAATGACCGTAGCAGCTGTGGGGTTTCAGCCAAGGAGTTCTCCAGCTGGCGAGGTGAGGACACTGAAAAACTAACTCCTCCATCTCTGCCCCCAGCTCTGCTGTTGGGGTGGGTGGAAGAGCGAGTGTCTATGGGCTCACGCCTCATACAAGTCTCCCATTGAGGGAAAACCAGCCCCAAATACCTTATAATAGAGGTCAGGATGTTTAAACCTTGAAGGAGGAAGCAGGGGGGCTCCACTCAAAGAGGCCACAAGAGAAAGCACCTCAGAGGTACCTAAGTTCTATTTTCAGGTGACCAAACTGGGTCTTTCTCCTTTTCCACCCTTTCCTTCTTTCCTAAAAAGATGTAGTGTAGGGCCACGTGTTCAGACAGGGAAAAGAGGCAGCACCCCTACCCCAGCCCCCAATCCAGAGGATGTCGCCTCATCACAGCCTTCAGGCTCAGGGCCTGTGCTGGCAGATGGGAGGGAGAACTGTCCCACCTTCCTGAGGAGCTAACTTGGGGCTCCCCCTGTACCCCACATCACGCGATATGGTGCTGGCAGTGGGAGCTGGGGCTGGTGACTTGGCCCCCAAACTTCCTTTCCTTCCAGTTCTGACTAAAAATAGACATGGCAAGGACACAGCTTGTTCTGTCAGACAGTGGGGGGTGGGGGACGCTTGTACAGACTCCCCCACTTCTCAGCGCGTAAGACCCAGCCCCCAGGTTTCCTCACATATGCCCCTGCCTCCACAGCCTTTCTCTGCTGTAGCCATCATTGGCCCAGGATCCAGGATGGGGTGCGGGGCAGGATTCGCTGCTTTCCCCAAAGTCTCAGTGAACGTTCTCATTGGTGTCTGGTGTCTGCAAGGTCCAGGGCAGGGCTGCAGTCTAGAGGAGTAGAAGACCTGACTTGAGGGCTTTCCTCCCTCTTCTCTCAAGCATGTAAGGTAGGCCGGGAGGAGCCTGGCATCCTCTGCTATTCCCCTCTGCCATGACCACCCCGCCTCAGCTGCCCAGTCTGAAGTTCTGCTCACAGAGAAACACACATGCACACACACTTTTGCTGGACACGGCATGCGTGTATTAGCACACACCAGGTCCTGAGGGCATGAAAAGCTGGTGCTGGGGTGGGGACAGGCAGACACACACGAAATTAACCTCTACCATGTTTCCTTGTCACTCAAGGAGATGGTTTTCACCTAGTGACAGAGCCCAAGCTTGAGACCTTTTCTGATACCCCACTCCCACTCCAATTCCATCTAAACACACAAAAACTCCTAGATCTCTGCTAGTTCAATCGAACATGGAGTGCTGGGCAGTGGGAGAGAGGAAACAGATTGCTGTGGTATCCCCAGTGCTTGGGACAGTGCCTGGCACACAACAGGCACTTAACAATATCTGTTAAATGAGTGAATGAAAGAATGAATAAATGAATAAACAGGACTCAGTCATGACCCAAGACAGGAAGGGATTCATTAAAGCCATCACATGGTATTTTTGCATCAGGGCTGGACTGAAAAATGAGAGAGCCAAGGGCAGGCTAATAATTTGGTGCTTCTTCAGACCAATGTTCTTCTAATATTCGTTCAACATTTATTTGGAGGAGAGGCTGCAAGGGGGCTGAGTAGGGAGGGGGCCCTTTGGGCTGCAGCCTTCAGCCTCTCCTCTATCAGCTTGAACAATTGAGCTCTGGCCCTAACCTCACCAGTTAGTTCCACTGAGCTACACCAAAACCTTTTGGTTCTTGAGGCTTCCCTCCTTCAAAAGGAGTTCAATGAACACTTGTGGTAGCCGGGCAGCTTCTAGACGTGTTCCTGCCAACCCCAGCCCACCCTGAGGCTTGTGCTGGTAAATACTCTTTTCTCCACCTCTTTAAGTGACCAGTGAAGCTTTAGCGCCCCTTAGAGATAGGGACCCCCACAGCTGCCTGGCGGGCTGCCCTCCATGAGATCTCTTCTCCAGGTAATGGAGGGGGTCTACGTGATGCCTTCAGCTCCTCACAATCTCCTGCCCCCTTACCGAGGAGGGAAGATCAGGATGAGGAGGTGAACAGGATGATGGAGGAATCAAACCTCATTGTTTCCAGCTCTGAGCAGGTGAGAGGAGAATGGCCAGCAGCCAGAAGAGATTCCCACTCCTTCCTAGTGAGCCCCAGGGGCAGACCCATTGCTCTGAGCCCCATAAGCCAGCTCCAGCTAGTGCTGCAAGCACAAGGTGGGTGGCATTAGAGCCGCTGAAATCACGCTATCTGACTCCCATTCCCCGGGGATGCTCAGGAAAACCAGATGTCTGGCCAATGAGGCGACTGCCAGAACAAAATCTTTAAGTGAATACAGTCACTCACTTCCTTGTCCTCTACTCTGCTTGCCCCACCCTCCCCTGCTTTCTGCATCCAGCCCCCTCCCACCTCAGCCCACCTGCCCCTGCACCCACAGCCTCCCTGCCCGTGCCTTCCCAGCCCCCACGCCATGACCAGCTTCTCCATCCTCTCCTTAGCCCCCTGAGCAGCATAAAATGAAAACTCTGAGCACTGGCACAGATGAATAAATAGTAACAACATTAACACTTACTATTTCTTGAAAACACACTGTGTGCCAGGCACTGGGCTAAATACTTCTTTATGTACAATACTCTTTTATTCTTCACAGCAACCCTAGGACGTGTGGGCCATACATCTGGGGTTAGAGTCCCAAATTTGTCCTTTACCAGCTGTATGACTATAGGAAAATCACCTAACCTCTCTGAGACCCTGTTTCCTCATCTATAAATAGGGAGATTGATAATACTTGCCACATAGAGCTGTGTAAAGATATTAAGAAATAAAGTGCTTAGCATGGTACCTGGCACATAGTCAGGCTGACTCATGCTGCTGTTGTTATTATTATTATCTTTTTAGATTAGGTCCTATCACATGTGGCTACAACACGGCTAGAATGCGGCAGAGTCAGGATTCTAATCAAGGCCTCCCGTCCGTCTGAGGGGCTACAGGCTGGGACCAGGTCAGATATCTCCTCCCTCCCCTGAGTGCCCACTCCCGGGGTCGCAGGCCCCTCTTTTTTCTTGCCTGTGGAAAGGAAACAAACTGTAGGAGCTGGAGCGAGCCATGTGGCTCCCTAGTGACAGCCAACATCCCACAATGCTCTGGGGAATGTGTGCAAACGCCTACCTACCGGGCCTGGAGGAATCCAGGCTTTAGACTTGAAAGGTAATTCAATCCCCTGTGATTCCTCCCCTCCCCTGCAGCGCTGGTGTTCCTGACGACACAGACCCAATTTCAGAGGAGCAAGCCAGAGCTGGGGCACACACTTGGCTCACAGGCAGCCCCTCTGGTATAGGTACATGCTCTGCACTTTGCCGCCATTACTGGAGACACAGCCCACCACTGGCCTCTCACAACTCCTCTGACCTTGATAATATCTACCTTTTCCTCAGTTCCCTATGTCCAGGCTCCTTGTTCCTGTCCTTTGCCCCACTCTAGGGGAGCTCCGTCTCCCTGACTGTCCCTTCTGCTGCCTCCAGGCCCTAGACCCAGGGTCACCTCTTATTAGAGTGGACACTCAATGACTGCCCCTTCACCTGCCATCTCCACCCCACCCCACCCTGTTTCTCTCCATTCAGTGGCCCTGCCCAGCCCAGGCTCTGAGCCTGGTGCCCAGCACTTGGGGCTGAGGCAGGAGGAAGCGCCTGTTTAATTAATAATGAGTAATAAGTGGACATGTAATTAGAGGATGAGAGCACGTGGCTGTGCTCCGTGGGCTCTGCCCTGGGCGAGTGGGCTGGAGCGCCATCACACATGCCCTGCATGCCTCCAGATGCCCCCTTCCCAACAGATTCCCCTCTCGCCCACCCTTCCAGGTTCACACCGGTCCTGTGTCTGGCTCTCTGACAAGCAATCCCCACTCATTCAGCCCTCAGGACCTTCCCGCCCTCAGTCCTGCCCTAACTTCTGGTTCCCAGCCTTCTCCACTGGACGGAAGGCACCCACTCCCTGCCGTCATGGGGATCCCAAACTCTCCTGGCATCACAACTTTCTGAGGAGCCAAGCAGTCCCCCAGCCTCACCCAGGCCTTGAATCCTTGGAACAAGAGTCCCCCAAAAGATTCCACAGCAAATCAAGCCCTCCCCGACTTGGCTTCCACACTCTGTCCCCCTCCATTGGCATTTTCCCCATAAGCCTCACTTGCCCAGCAGGGGCCAGTGATGTTCCTCCATGGACCCTTCCCATGTCATCCAGTCTCCTGTTCTCCTCCCTCCAACTTCTATGAGAGCTTCTTGGGTGGCATGAAGGCAGCACCCTTCCCCCACCCTCCACATCCCATTGTCCGCAAACAGAGCATGTTGTCCTCCAGTGGCTGTGCCTTACTGTGGCCTAGGGAGGAAGGGGGTACAGGCTCCTTGAAGTGTGTCAGGTCCAGTCTGTCTGGGATGGGAGCTGGGGAGTCCCACCCCACTGCCAGGCACTTTTAGACACCTCTTTAAGGCGGGTGCTGCCCAGGTTTTCCAGTAGCCTGGTTCGTGCTTATCCCATCACTCTTATCCACCCCTGTGGGCCTGCATGATCAGGTTCATCTCCAACCCTTCCCCCCCAAATATTTTTTGGTACTTTCACCAGTTCTTTAGATCTAGCACATACTCTGCTCACATACTCCCACTCATCACTGTCCAGCAAAGGGCCTGGCACAAAGTGTCAATAAACTGCAAAGTCACAACAAATCAGATCAACCCTCCTATGGAGCATGTTGGGTGTCCTGTGTACTGGGCAAGGGCTTTACAACCCTTGGCCTGTTCGCCTGAACAGCAGCCCCAAGAGGTAAGGAAAGTTGTCGACTCCATTTTACAGACAAGGGAGCAGAATCTCAGAGAAACTAGGTAAATTCCTGGCTCGCTCAGCCAGGAGGGGCCAAGTTAGGAGTCTGACTCTAGAGCCCAACTTGTCGCCAGGAGCTATTTCGCCCTAATGATTATTGATGGAGGGCTATAGGTAGGTGAGAAGGGGGTTAGGGATAGGGGAGAGATGTGGCATCTGTAGGGGCATGAGGTGAGAAAGTGTCAAGAGCAGGAGAGGGTTTCAGAAAGTGATGTGAGGAAGGAATGTGCTGTGTGGATAAGGGGGTGAGAAGTGGAGAGTAAAAGTGTATGAGGGGTGAAGGAGGTGAGCCAAGGAAAGATGAGACATGAGGAGAAAAACAAGAGGGGAGGGGAGCGTCAGGTACGTAAAAGGGGTAGACTGAGGCATGAGGGGAATGAAGAGGTGGGGGGTAAAAGGGCAGTGTGAGGACAGTGTGGTTGTGGAGAGTGTCAGATGTGTGGGTGGAGGGTGGGAGGCATGAGGGTATGAACGGTGACAAGGCAGTGCGAGGACAAGTGGGAGGTGGGGGGAGTGTCAGGTGTGTAGGGGTGTAAGAGGCACGAAGTAGCTGAGGAAGAAAGTGAGAAGGGAATAAAAAAGTGTGAGGATTGTGAAGGTCTCTGAGGATCTGGAGGCCCTGAGCAGGGGAGAGGAGTGGAGGAAATGTATGGGTGCATGTGGAGGGGTGGATAAATCTGAGGGGCTTCGACAGCTTGGCTTTAGTCCCTGTCCACATCCCCAGCTGCCGCAGCCCCACCAGACCTGGCCTCACTGCCAGGCTCATTTCAGGGATGGGTGGAAATTTCCATTTCAGCAAAATCCATTTGTAAAGCCCTGGAGCTTTGAGCCTCGTTCTGCTTTCCCCGCCTGGTTCTGGCCTACCCAGTCAGTCCCACTCCCTATCTCAGACCTCCGTCTACTCTCCCGCCCTAGCAGGCAGAGCTCGGGCTCAGAGCCTGGCCTCCCGCAGACCCCACTGCCACTCCACCACTATAGCCTACAGAGGAGCCCACTCATGCTGAGCATCTTAACATCCTGGGATGCCCCAAGGGTTTCAGATGTGGGTGATTGGTCACTGCTGTGCCCTCAATTAGAGTTCCATCAATACAGTTAGTGCCCACTGTCCCCTTTCCCAGTACTGAAGGTGGTTGTGACATCACAAGATAGCAGAAGGGAGCAGGCTCTTCAAGATAATACTATTTAGACCTTTGTCATTTGTAGATGGTGAAATGGAAGTTCATCAGGAAAAATCTACTTACTTGTCCAGGGCTAAGCAAGTGGCTGGTATGCGGAGTCAGTATGACCAAGTTGCCTAGAGGAGGAATTGTAGAAAAAGTGTTGTGCAAACTTATGTTCAAACCCTGGCTCTGTTGAAGGGGCATGACTTCCACAAGTAATTTTACTTCCCTGCATCTCAGTTTGCTCATTCACCAAATAGGGCTCATGACTATTCTCTCAGGCTGGTGTGAGGATGGTGAGGTGACCATAATCAGATGCAACAAAGTGGGGTGGGCTCTCCACTCCATAGGCAGGCAGGAACAGACACCAGTTCTAGATTCTGGCCCTTTGCCTTGTTCTACACCTTCTCAAGAATCACAGACACTGCCAGGACCGGCAGGGATGACACGAGGCTCTGGGTGGGAAGGTAAGCTGTGTGGTCCTAGGGTAGGAAGTGGGAGGACAGCTTGGGCCATTTCACTCAGTCTTCTGACCAAGATTTTCCTTTTCTCCACAAGGAGTAGTCACACTTGACAGAGGGTTGGGTTCCTTGTGTCCAAGCCAAAGCCTACATTGGGGAAAAGACCGAGCTCTCCAAGAGCAGGGGCAGAGTCTGTCTTGCTTACTTTTGTATCCCGGTACAGCATGTGGCAGAGAGGGGACACTGCCATTCCACAGCAAAAAGCAGCTCAGGACAGATCTTAGTAGCCAGTACAGGGAAAGCACCCAGAGCCACCCGACCCAGCCTGTTCTCTGCCCAAGTCCCACATTCTAGGCACATCCTGTGGCACAGGCCCTGGTAGACATTGGAGCCAACCTCAGCTCTAGCACATGCCCCAGTACATCCTCCAGCTGCTGCCCCCTCCCTCCAGCCCCCACAGGAATCCCAGGTCCCATCTGCTCCACTTCCCTGCATCTCCCCTGAACATCTGGGCTGCTCCTGAAATCTGGCTCCAGGCTCCATCCAGAGGGAGCTGCTGGCGAGAAGAGGAGACTCCTGGGTCCTGTTAGTCCTGAGCTGGGGCCAGGGAAGTCTCTGCCTGACCCCCCTCTCCCCGCCTGCAACTGCCAGAATGAACAGGCCTAACGGGACCCTGGTCCTTATCTCCTATTTCCCCTACTCTTGGGCACCCCCTTCCCTGTAGGATGGTAACTAACCCCTTCTCTCATGCATATATAACCCTACACAGCCTCCCCAACAATTGCCTAAGGGTCACTCCATTCTCTTGAAGAAAAAGCATAATCAATGTATTCATTATCACCAAATTGTACAAGAAAAAATAGTTAAGATGGTAACTTTAATGTTATATGTACTTTACCACAATAAATAAATAAGTAGAGGGGAAAAAAACCCAAATCATAGACTGCTCATATGTTTAGCTTTGCACTCTATATGTTCCCAGAGCTTCCTAGCAAGAGCTATGCTCAAGCTGCCAGGCTGCTCCTCTGCCTCCCACTCTCTTTGGTGGCAGTAGTGGGGGGTCTTTTGGGCTACAAAAGCAAAACTTCTGAGCCCAGTTCAAGTCATTCAGCTTAGGAGGGTGACCCTCACCTAGATTCTTCCCTTTCCCCACCTCTTCTTCCCTACTTCCACGTCAGCCCACCTTCTCCTACCCCCTCTACAGGCAATCCAAGTGCTTTTTTGGTTTCCGCCTTTCCGGGATGCTCTCCATGGTACTGAAACACCAGGTTTGGAGCAGAAGTACTTCTCCCTAACCTTGAGGAATGTGTCGCTCCTGCCAACATCTCCAAGGCATGCTGACCCAGGTAAGGAAGATGATAGCGGAAGAGAAGACAGTGAAGGGACATCAGAGACAGTGTGGGAGACACAGAGGGACAAAGAGAAAGGGACCAACATGAGACTGCCAGGAGGAAGAAAAAGTGATTTTTGTGTTTCCTTCTATGAAAGATAATCTTTTCTCTGGGTACTTGGGTATGGATCAAAGGCCCCTTCCCTACCTTATGCAAATGCTAGCTCCTGTTCCCCCCTACAACTCACTAGCTGTCCCACCTCCCAGTTCCTTCTCTCACCCCGTTTCTTGCCCATCCCTGACTTGGGGGCCCTGTGGGACCACTCCCAGCCCTGGCCCTAAAGGCTCAGCTGTTGCTGCCCACTTCCTGAAAGCTGAGAGAAGAGACTCCTTTCCAGGCTTCTCTCGTCCCGCGCCTCTCCGAGAGCAGAAGGCCTGTTCAGTAGCCCTAAGAGCACAGTCCCTTCCTCATGCGCACCCCTCCTGAATGGATGGATGCCTGCACGCTAGGGGAGGGAAGCAGGGCACTTACAGACCAACCACGGCTGGAAGGAAGGGGCTGGGAAAACAGAAAAGAGTGGAGAGCGGTTTCCCGCTCGGTTATGGCTGTTATTATTTATTTATTCATGTATTTTTTATTAAGGAGGAGATGTTGGCCTAATGAGTGAGGAGCCCAGACGGCTCTGAGGGGCGGAGCTGGGGGTAATGGGGCTCTGTCCACGCAAGCAGGGGCCCCTCTCCAGTGGCTGGAAACCCCCTTCCGGCTTGAAGTTCTCAGCAGCCTTTCCTTCTTCCGAGCTGGCTTCCTTTCCTTTCCCTCAGTACTGCACCCGCCTGTTCACACACCGGCACCCCTCCCTCCCCTGGAGGAGATGTTTCTTTCTTCCCCATCCCTACCAGGTTCTGTGGACACCTGAACCTGAGCTAGCCTCTGTTATCTGTAGAGAGCCCCTTTCCCGCTCCTGGGGAACCCCACACCCGACTGGCCCCTTCCCATCTCCCTCCCAGCCCTGACCAGGTAGGAAACTAGCCCAGCTCTTATCCCTCAACCTTCATCAAGGACAAGATTCAGCATCAGCTTTAATTTTCAGTCAACAGCAGGCTTCAGACTTAGGTATGCCTCAAGTCTTAAACCCAGCTCCTAACAGGGGCTAGCCTCAGACCTGGACTAAATCCTCAGGTGCTGGAAGTGGAGATAGCGGCAGCCCAGTCCTAACTCTGATGCTCTCTCTGGGAAGCTAGCCTCAGACCTAGATTAAGAACCAGCTCCTATGGTAGGTTTAGCCTTAATCCCAGTCGGTATTGGTAGAACAGCCTCAGATGCACCCGTAGCCCTGAGCCCAGCTCCAGGGTTAGGGCAGCGAGGGAAGCTTTAAAAGCTTGGTTGGTTGGTGGAATAAGGCCTGTGGTGGTGATGGTGGAGGGAGGAGGGAGCAACTGGTTGTTCCCTTTGGCTCAGACCACTGCAGCTTTTCTCCACTGGCAGAGAGTCCCCTCCTGCTTGTGATGAGGACTCGGCTGAGGACATAACTTGGAGGTTCATGGAGAAGAATAGGGGGCGCCTCCGAGGGACTTCTACCTATGTGAGCACAAGGCCACAATTTCCATTATGCTTCTTCTCCACATCTAACAAAAGCTGAACCAAGGGAAGTGATTTGTTCAGTAAACATCAGCAGAGCCCTGCTCTGTGCCAGGAGCTGGGGACAGGCAGAGCATCCCCAATAAGCCGGGTCTGCCTAATGGGGAGGGTGGAGGTGGAACATCTTAGCAGCACCTAACTGTTGAGCATGTACTTATGCCAAGCCCTGTACTAAACAGCATTATCTCACCACATCATCGCAGCCCTACAAGGCACACACTGTTATTGTCCCCATTTTATTTATTAAATAACATTTTGTTATTACAGAAGCAAAACATGGGCACTGTTGAAAAATTTTAAGTACAGAAAGCAAAAATATAAAAATAAAAACATCATGTTCCTACCATAATTAACACCTTAATGTATATCCTCCAGCATTTTGTTTTACATAGAAGAATCTTTTCACCAAAATGTGATCACATTATACATACTGCTTCATGATCTCCTTTTTGTCAGTCAGCAACATTGACTTTTCCATTTCAGTAAATTTTTATCCTTTTTAATGCCCAGATCATACACAAATCTCAATTGACCCTCAAAACGTCCTTTACAGTTGGTTTGTCAGAACTCAGCATAGGGCCACACATGTCATCTGATCATCACATGCATTAAAATGTTTAAGATGGTGTGTTCCCCCGTTTTTTTTGGCCACTGGCCCATGAAACATCCAGATCAGCCTTCCTACAGAATATCCCTCCTTCCAGATGTCTGGTTACTTCTTTGTGCGAGTTTACTTCCTGTAAACTAAAAGTTAGATCTAGTTAGGCCAGAATGATTCAAGTTAAATATTTTTGGCTAGAACACATATGAGGTGACACTATAGACCTCACTTTGCATCACATCGGGAGACACATAATCTCTAATTCATCCACTGTTAGAAATGCTCAGATGGACACAAGCCGATGACAGTTATGATATTCTCCCTGCCTTGCTTCTAGAAAATAACGTTTGTGTGTTACTCCGGCACTGAATAGGTGTTAATTTCCCCATCAACCATTCCCCTAATGGTGTTTAATGCTAATCTATAATCCTTGTCTGATTATAAATTTTTACAGATGAGAAAACTTGAGACTAAGATTGAGGAAGAGAGTCACTCAAGCTTACACAATCAGCAATTTAGGACTCTGACTAGAAATCAAGTTTTCACCCTCTTTCCCGCCATACCGATTTGGGTGCATATTAGGTGCTTGGTACACATGTAAATGCATGAAAAACGGTGGAGAAGGAGTTTCCTCTCCCTATAGACTAGGCTGATTAGAGGTGGAAAAGGTCCTCAGGGAGGCCCAACCTGCCTCCTGGGTCTGAGAGCTGATACCAGTAACGATGGCTTAGCACTGGTTATATGGCAGCCCACGTTAAGTGATTACCTACATCAGCTTTATTTTTTTCTTCCCAACAAACCTGCAAGGTATGCTTTATTACTAACCCTCCCTGCATCTTACTGATGAAGAAAAGGAGGCTCAGAGAGGTAAAGCACTTGCCTAAGGCCACACAGCTTGTAATCAACAGAGAGGGATTAGTCTGACTCCAAATCACAGGCACTTTTCCACCACCCCGACCGCTGGCCCCTCAAGCTGGTCTCCCTCCTAGTCCTGAGACTGCAGGATAAAACTAGAAAGAGAGGCTTTGAGTCTCCCTGTATGGGCTGGTTCTAACACTGCCCACAGCTCTGTGGCCATCTGTCAGCATCAACTGGGGCGGGCATCAGAGGGTTCCCTGGGTCTCTTCTGCTGGCCTCTACCCACCAAGTAGCTCTCTCCAGTCTGTGAAATTGCCAGAATCTGACCTGGTTCCTGCAGCCTCTGCACCTAGCTAACCCCTTCCAAACTCCATTCCCCACCCCCACGCTTAATGCCCCCATCAGAGCCCTTCACACTTGTGCAACAACCCACCATTTATGAAGCACTTCCTTTTTCTCACATTTATGAACTTCGAGTCCCACAACTCATCTCTGAAGGAGGCAGGGATCATGGGCTCCATTTTACAGATGCAGACACTGAGGCTTGGTGAGGAAAGCTCTGGGCCCAGAGCTGCCTCACTCTTCCTTCAATCATCATTTTCATGGAGGGACCTAAGCCCCTGCACCAGTCAAGAACAACCCCCAGAAAATGATACTTTGCTGCTGTTTGGAATGTGAGGCTCATCCCTGGGTGGGACCTGTGGCTTGTGCCCATCTGGGCCTGGAGCAGAGTCAGCCTTGTATCCTCCAACTCTGCCTCTGAAATGTCACCAGCATTGAGGGCATCCTGGGAAATGTCAACAAATGTTGATTTAGGTCCCCTGGCAGAGGGTGGAGCCAGCCTTTCTCTGTAGAGCCACCCTCTACCATCCTCCTGTTCCCAGCAATGGAAGGAACAGAAGCCAGAGAGCCCTCAGAGCTAGTCCAACCCGACCATTTCATAGATGGAGAAACTGAGACCCAGACTCAGAGCAAGTTGTTGATTTTTTCTCTGGAAAATTAAGGATTAGTGGTAGCTCTCTACCCACTCTCCTTATTCCTCACTCCCTCTTACTTCTTATCTTCCTCTAAGCCCTGCAGCCTGCACTCTCTTAAATCCAGACACTTATATGCAGCAGCCAAGGGAGCCTAGGGAAGGCCTGAGGAGCCATTTGGGGCGTGGGCCCAGCCTGAGGGGCTACAGTAAGAACAGCTCGAGGCAGCAGCATTCAGCCCCTGCCCTCCCCACCCCCTCACTGGACTGACACCTGTACCAGGCTCCTCCTGCCACCTCCGGAAGGGAGAGAATAAAGGTCTTGCTGACTGGCAGAGTGTGGGCTGAGGCAACGGCACAGTAGCCTCCATGTGCTCTGGGAAACCGCCACCCTCTCCAGGCCGTGTGTGGCTGGCACTTCTGCCATCTCTCAGCTTCTCTGTGGGAGCCTCTTGCTTATGATTTCCATACCTAACCAGGAAAGGCTGCTTCTTGCCCCAGACCGTCAGTCCATTCATTTTCCAAGGCTCTATCCATTCATTTTCACATCTACTGGATACAAAGGAACCTGCCTCTTATCCCAGAGAGTCTTCCCTGGAGTCCTAGGGAGTCTGGACCCAATTTTCGGCTGCAGAGTCTGCCTCCTTCTCTCTCCTGGCCCTCTCACTGTTGTAGTACATAGTGAAGGCTGTGTTGTCCTCTCTGTGCTGTGCCTGTCTCCGTTTGCACTAAGAACAAGAACCGAGTGCCTGCCATATCACAGGTGCGCAGTAAATAGTCATTGACGAAATAAATATTGAAGTCCCAGATCAGGCTTGGACTGTACTTAATAGCTTGCAATTCTGCCTTGAGACACTTCATGGTTGATCTTCTCCAAGACTATAAGCTCCCTGAGGGCAGGGCGCATGTCTCTCTGATTCACTTCTATATCCTTAGTGATTAACCCAGTCCCTGGCCCACACTAAGCATCTAATAAATCTTCACAGAAGGGAATACGTGGATGGATAGATGAATGGATGGATACATAAATGAATGAATGATCTAGGCAGGCTATTTTTATCCGCTTATTATGATGGGAAAAGGAGACTCAGAGAGGATAGAAACTTGGAAAAGGCATCCCAGATGTTAAGTGGTAGAGTCAGGATTTTAATGCAGGGAAAGCTGCCCCAGGAGGCTTGGAGTACTGACCAGGGAAATGGCGGGGTGGGGTGGATGGAAAAGTCTCATAGCTGAGGTCCAGGCAGATGGAGCCTCTACCCAGGAGGTAGGGCTTTCCTGGAATTATCCTGCCTCCAGGTGGAGAAGCAGAAAAGCCTAATTGGTTTTTTCAGCTCCTGGAGCTGGGTCCATAAATCATGGCTTTGTTTAAAACACGGTACTTCCTCTCTGGAGACTCAGGTGTGACTTGATACACATTGTCAGTGACATGGGGAGGCTTGCAGCCTTCACGTGCAGGTGCCCGTGCCACCCTTGCCCAGAATAGAAGGCGCTGCCAGTCCACTGCTGTGTTCAAGATGTATGGCCCCATGGGAGGAGCTGGGGGAAGGGGTGCAGGGAAGTCAGTGAGCCCTGCCTGAGGGAGGGGGTACAGGGGAGGGTGGAGAGAGCAGGAGAGCGGCGAAGGCCCATAGCCTTCCTCTTGTGAATTCAATCCCATTCATTTATCAAGTGCCTACCTTGTGCCAGACGTTGTGTTGGGCACTGGGGATGCTGGGATGGCTCAGATGCAGGCGAGAGCGAGGGAGAGGCAGCTACAGAGACAATAATCACAACATGGGTGATAAGTGCTTGAAAGGGATGTACAAAGTGCTCTGGGAGCTCAGAGCACCAGGCCATTAATTCTTCCCCTGGTGGAAAAGGACTTGGGAAGACTTCACTGAGAAGGAGGTATTTCAGTTGGGTTTGGTCAGCTCAAAGGTTGGAAGAGGGAGGGAAAGGCATTTTAGGCAGAGGTACGCATGTGCAAAGGCAGGGGTGTGAAAGAAAAACCAGAAAATTTCTACATGGCTGGAGCAGAGAGAAAGCAGGAGGAGAAACTGGACAGGGAGCCTCGGGCCAGAATTTGCAAGGCCATGAATGGTCCTACTAGAGAGTTTGGACTTGATCCAGTCGTGGGCAAAGGGGAGCCATTGAAGAATTTTAAGCAGGAGTGTGACAGGAACAGATTTGTGTTTTAGAAAGCCTTCTCGGGGGGAGGTAGAATGGACCAGGACTGTGGCCAAGGGGCAGAGAGAAGAGAATGGATTCTCGGGACATTTTGGAGGAAAAATGGACAGGACTATTTTTCTCCTAAGTCATTATTTTGGGCTTTCTTGCCTTCTAACCAGGCTCCAATATCCCCTGGGTATAAGAGGCTGCTCTCTCCTTTCTCTGTGTCTGGTACAGGCTTCTGCATCCAAGAGCTGGATCACAGGGTCTGATTAACTGACAAGAACAGAGCAACAGAACTCGATCCCAGTGGTGGGAGTGTCCTGCTCTGAGGATGAGCTGGTGACTTCTCTTCAACTTAGTCCACAAGCCCCAGAGCCAGGTGAAGCTTAGCTTAGGCCTTTGGAGAAGGCTCATGAGATCCTCCCCTCCTTCCCTTCCTTTCTCTCTCTTCTCCCTCCTCTTCCTTCCCAGAGCCCAAGCTTTCTTGCTGAGAGGCTCTCAGAGCCAGCAGAGCTGTGGATGAAATGGTTCGGTGGCTCCAGCCCAGCTGCTGCCATGGCAACCAGGCTGCCTGCCAGACCCACAGTCAGGAGCAGACCCAGCTTTCCTATTCCAGACTACGATTCCCAGAATGCAAAGCACCTGGGCCTTTGAGAGAAGCTCACCTCCTCGCCCATGTCCAGCCAGAGCCTTCCAGCTTGGAAGAGAACACATATGCCCCTCCTAGGGGAACGCAGTGCAGAAGGTTGGAAATTAGGGGGACAGAGAGTGGGGATACTTCTAGGGGAGGCCTGGGAACCCCTCCTTATGGTGGCCCACTAGACATCCCAGAAGGAGGCCAACAGCTACAGAAAGGTGCAAAGGCTGGGGACAGGTGCTTGTCCTGGTTTTGCCACCACCTGGTGGTTTAGCTTGAACACTTTCTCTCAGAATCTGTCTACTACTCTCAGCCTCCACCAGCACCTTCATGGTCTGAGTCTGGATGGCTGCAGCCCCCACTTATAGGTCTCTTTGCCTCCACTCGAGCCCCTCCCTTCCTTTTTCACACTGAAGCCTGAGTGACCTTTTCAAAATGCAATTCTGATTATATCACTGCTGCCTATGGCAGCCCCCCTGCTGTTTAAACTCTTCAGTGTTTGCTCTTCAATGAAGAAATAAATTCCTTACCTCACTTGACTAGGCCCAGCATAGCCTGGCTTCTGCCTGCTTTCCAGCCTTCCATTCACCAGATGCACCCCAGAACTTCTGGACTTTTAGTTCCTTGTAGGAGTCATGCTCCTTCCTGCCACAGGGCCTCTGCATATGCCGTTCCCTCTCTCCAGAACAACTCTTTTCTCCACTACTACTCCATACAACCTTCTCTATCTCAGAGAAATATCATTCTCTTAGGAAACCCCTGATCTTCTTGGCTTGACCAAATCCCCTTCTTCTGTGCTCTTGTTGGCACCATGAACCTCTATAAGCGCCTGCCATAGTTGCAAATTTACAGTAATTTGTATAATTATTTAACAATTATCCATCTTTCCACCAGATTGCAGCCTCTGTGAGAGGAAAGCGGGTGCCTTTTTCCCTTCCGCTGCACCCTCAGGTCTAGCACTGTGCCTGACACACAGTGGACACTCAGGAATCCCTTATTGAAATAAATGGCTCTGTCTAAGCTTCAGTCTTCCTAGCGGAGTGCCCACCATGGGCCAGTCATTGTGGGTGGTGGTGCCAGGGACATGGTAGTGGACAGGACACACAGGTGCCATCCCTCCTGCATGTAGCTCACAGCTGAGTGGGGAAGGTAGATACTGAATATATAATGACAAGAGTATGGAATGTTGCAAACAGTAAAGGATATAGAGCCTTGGATACAGAGCCAGGGGATCTGGTAAGGCCTTCTGAGGAAGAGAGATAGGAATTATCAGATAAAAGGGATGGAAGAGTGTAAAAGAGCATTGCAGGCAGAGGGAACCGCAGGAGTGAGGGTGCTACTGAGGCAGAAGAGAGCATGGAATATTCGAGGCATAAAGTAAGGACAGAGTTGCTGGAGTGTAGCGTGAATAGGAGGTGGTGTTAGTTCCATCTACATGCTTTCGTTTTACTAGGCAGAAATGACATGGGTGAGCTATCTATTTAAGCTGGCTGACCCTTGTCTTCCATACTCCTCCTCCCTGTTCTCAGGCCTGGGTGGAGATCCAGCATGAATATACCCAGGCTGTCCCATTGCTCAGGCACCCTATCCTTCACCTTTGAGCACCCACTGCTGTATTTGAGGTATCCTATGCCCTGCCTACATCTGGTATGATGGGGCTGTGACTTGTAGGGTGTGTATGTGCATGCGGGGGGCATATGCAGTCAATCAATGCTGGAGCATACATTGCAGACAAGTCTGGGGGAGGTCCCCTGAAGAGGCAGGGAGTCTGGCCTGGGCTTGGGGGTGGGTACACAGCTTGCCTGGGAAATGAGGCATGACTTACCAGCTGCAGAAACTGAAATGGGTGGGGGAGCGGAGGCCTCTGGGCACAGGGTAGAGAGAGCTCCTCCTCCTTACATCTGTTGCTGGTGTCCTCTTCCTCTAGGGTCCTGGGTTGGGTAAGGGAACTGTCTCCAGCAGGCTGAGCCCTTCCTTTGAACATGAGAGTTCTCCTACGAATAGTTCCCAGTGTGTGTGTAGAATGAAGCAGTACCTGGCTGAAAATAATGGATTTTAGCTTCCTCATTCCACTGCAAGTATTCTAACCACTACCCTTCTAAAACACACACACACACACACACACACACACCTGCCTAGATTTCTGTTTCTGCTGAGATCTCCCTGGAGCCCCCAGCTTACCCATCCCCCAGAATAGTGTTTCTCAAAGTGTGAATTTAAGACATACTGCCTCCAAATCACATGGAATGCTTGTGAAAATGCAGGCTTCCGAGGGACTCTGATGTAGTGGTTCACGAACCACATTTTGAAAAGCTGTGTCTTGGAGGATGCCTAATTCTGTCCAAAGAACTGCTAAAGCAGTCTCTTCCCCAGAAATATCTTCCCAAATCTAGCCAGTGATGTTATCACTGGCCATCCAACCCTGAACGCTACACCCTCCCCCTCACCACCTCTGCAAAAGGGCAAGCCAGGCCAGCCCCTTCAGACCTGCCACATCGTGTAGTCAATAAACATTTGCCAAAGACCTACTGGGTGCTAGGTGTTGGAGTCCTGGGAAGAACATGGCAACCATGGCCTCTGGCCCCATGGGTCCTCTAATTTAAGGATGAAGACAAACATTATATAAGCAAATAAATAAACAAGATAATAATGGTGAATGCTACAAAGACAATAAAGTTATCTGAGAAAATGCCTGGGAGAACCTGCTTAATTCAGGGATCAGGAAAGGAGGCTACCTTGGTGCTTGTGGAGAATGAGGTTCTGGAAGTGAAAGGGAAAAACTTCCACTCCCTTTGCTACTGCTTTTGTCTCTCTGCTTTCTTTTCTTTACCTTGGCTTGGCTCTCTGTTTCTGTTTAAACTCCCTCTTTGTCTCATTTCTTCTCTCCTCCTCTGCTTCCCTTCCTCCCTCTCCCATCGCCTCCCTCTTTTTCCCGCTCCACCTCCCTCTCTTCTGCTCCCTCCAGAGAAATGAAAGAAACCAGATCCCTCTGCCTCTCGGGCTAGCCAGCAGTAATTGAGCCGTGGGCTTGCTCAGCAGCTGGACTTGAGAGCAGGACTCGAGGAGGGAGGAAAGTACGGAGGTCAGAGGAGAGCTGGAGGGATGGGAGCTGAAGGGGCTGGAAAGTGAGAGGGCACCCAAGGGGCTGCAGGTGGCTGTTGGGCCAGGTAATCTAATCAAGGGTGAGTCATGAAGATCACTCACTCCCATACACAGGACCAGCCTAGGAAATCACATTAATTTGAAGAGGGTGTAAAATCCACGGAGAATTCCCCTCTCTCCACCACACACATGAAGATAAACTGTCTTCAGCTTCCAATATGATCTTACAACAGCTTGTCAGTGACAAAACAGCCTCAAATCCTCCCATTTATCAAACGGCCAATCCTGTTAGCAGCTTAAAAGAGACATAATTACCTGAGGCCTTTTGTGTGATTCTTTATACTAACGCTGCTGCCTTCTTCCTGGCAGTGTTCCAGAACGTGAGCTCAGAATTCGTTCCTGGTGACTGGGGAGATCATCAGAGATGTTAAACTTGAGGGGGTAAGGGGTGATGGTGATTGGGGTGAGTTCTACACTGTGGGCAAGTCTCAGGCTGGGGTATGGGGCAGCACCATGGACAGGGCCCGGGTTGGGCTCCTGGAAGTGGCCGCTTGGATGGTGGGATAAGGAGGGGCCAAGCTCAGATGGCAGGCCAGGGGCCTGGCAGGCATCTCAAGGGCTAGGTTCCATCTGCCTTTACAGAGAAAGCAGTGGAGCCTTGGCCCATGACACATAAGGGCTGGCAGTATGGACAGGGCATAGAACACAGCCTGGCCTATGGATAGGAGGACATTTGGATAGAATGCTCAACCTCAGACAGAGCCAGAAGACCCTTCTCTTGATTCCAGGATGGCTGACACCTTTTGGGTTTTCATGACTCCAGAATCTGCTGTGCTGCTACCAAGGAGAACAGTAATGTTCCCAGTTAACATTTACTGAGTGCTTGCTACAGGACAGGCCCTGTGCTAAGCACTTTATACACATGATCTTAATTAATACAAACCTCATGTAATTCTATTACATTATATCATTTTATAGATGAGTAACCAGAAGGTGAGCAAGGCTAAGTAACATTTCCAAGGTCACCTAGATTGGTTCAGACTTGTGGTCTGTGAGTTGGGCTGCCTCCAAGGCAGGCTCTGACCATGTAAAGAGATCAGTCTGTGGCTCTGGGTTGGTCTCTCTCCCTCTGTGCACTCTTACTATTCCCCAGGGAGCTCAATCAAAGCAAGTCTCTGCTTTCACTCTTTTGAGGAAAGGGATGGGAGAACCATATGACATGATCTTTCCTTCTGTAAGAAATAGAATGCCCTGGAAACCAGCTTCTCTCTGGCCAGGGCTGCTCTACAAACTCATATTTGCATTCTCCCAGCCCCTCCCTCTCTCTGCTGAGCCCAGTCTCTCACCTCCACTCATTCCAAGAGGTCACCTCACCCCTCTCCTCCCACTTCTTACAGCCAAGCTCCTACTTTTAGGCTTTCCATATTCCAGAAGGCCCAAAGGAAGCCTCTCCTAGGAGGAAAGCATCAGAAAACACTTGAAAACCAGATAAAGAGGCAGACAGTGAGACAGACAGTGAGAGACAGATTGAAAATGAATTTTGAAGCACTGTTAATAATTGTCATCAAATCCTGTTGAGAGAAAAATCTAGGATTAGCTAACCAGGGGCATTTCACAGAATTTTTAGAATCAACTTTAGCTCAGCTCTGGTTCCCTCTGCCCAACAGCCCTCCATCCTCACTCCTCTCCTTCCCTGGGCTGCCTCCCAGATTAGCATCCTTTCCCCAACCCCACCGTGCCTCAGGGCATTCATCACTTGGGTTAGTGATTTATCAAAGACTCCCGACAGTCCCTGTTTGGCAAAAATCGATCTATAAAGAATGGGACCAACCCAGGGCCCCCTGTTCTTCCAAGTCCCCACCATCAATCTGCCCCAAAGGAACTCCATGTCTTTGACATCAGCACTACTCCCACTGCCCCCACCCTCACCCCAGCCTTGGGTGGGTCTCTAGATCCCTTCCTATTCCTAGAGAGAAGGAAAAGAGGGAAGGAGTGTGTGTGTGTGTGTATGTGTGTGTGTGTGGAGAGAGAGAGAGAGAGAGAGAGAGAGAGAGAGAGAGAGAGTAAGTGCCTTCTCTTAGATGTTTATTTTGTTGTTTTTAAGTGAGAAAGTCCCAGCTCTATTAAATGCAATCAATACTTGGCCCAAGAGAAGCTTCCCTTCTCTGAGACATTTGAAATCTGGTCAAATCATTTTGCCCCAATACAAAGTAATTTATCAATTTCAAAACCCTTCTAATCAGTAGAGGCTGTAGAGTCCCTATTCCTGCCATCTTCTGCTGCAGGACACACAAACACACACACACACACACACACACACGGACACACACATGGACACACAAACACACACACACAGAGCCACACATACACACACACACACACACACAGAGCTGTACACAAACTCCTCTATTCTCTCTGCAAATCCTCCTCCCTCCCTTCCTTCCTTCCACCTCCCGGGGACTGCAGAATGTCTTCCCTGTGGCTCAGCCTCCATGCCAGGTTTCCATCCTCAGCATCTCCAGCCCAGCCTGTGTGCTCCTGGCCCAGAGAGGCTGCAGGCCCCTTCAGGTCTGCTTCTTCAGCCCTGGGGAGGTGGAGGTGGGCCAGCCACAGTGCTCTGCTGAGTACACTCCTCCTCACCTGGTGGGTAAACATTCGAGTGGGGATGGGGAATTCCTGTTCATAAACAGAACCCAGACAGGAGCCAGGGAGCTGGAAAGGGGCCCAAGGCCACTAAAGCCATCCCCTAGGACATTGGTCCAAGTCTCCAAAGGGCAAGAGGGATCAGCTGGCTGGAGAGGGGTTTGCTGGCTGGAGAGGGGTTTGCTGGCTGAACCTGAGGATGATGTCACAACACTCTCCTGCCTCTGAAGCTGCTATTTTTGCCCTCGAGGACAGCCTGTCTAAAGAGAGATTGTGACAGCAGTGAAATCACCTTGCAACTCACCCTCCTGGTCCCAGGAAGAGCAGCTGGAGCCTTTGCTGCTCCATTAGATTGGATTTTCTGCAAGTCTTTTGTGGCCGCCAGCTGCAGTGGCCAGATAGGCCACTGACCTTTGAGGAGGGGCGATTCACTGAATGGCTGATTCAAATGCTCTCCCTACAATATACTGTGAACATTTCTTCCTCAGAGAGTGACTAAAAAAAATGACTCAGTGAGCCAGAGGCCTGGCCCACAAGGGAACTCAAGAGTATAGATAGCACACAGGCTTTGTGAGAACAGTCAATTCAGGGGCCTTACCTTGACCTTGAAGGCCCCACCACCAGGCCTAACCTATAAACCTTCAATAGATCTATGAAAGCATGCATAGCGCTCCATAAATACGTGTGCAATCAATGAATAGGTGGAACTCTCTGTGTAGTTCTGCCCTTGTTTTTTGCCTTCTCTCCCCAAGTCTATCACAGCTCCTTTAGAGCTAGAAACAAGGACTTGGTATATCTTTGGAGACCCCAAAGTTCCTCACCCAGGGATCTGTACAGTGTAATATTAAACTAGACTGAGCACGGTGCCCTGTAGTGTGCGAGATATTTTAATATTTACTGTCTATTCTGCAGTAATGCTGGGGGCAGGTGTTATCTGATTTTATACTGGTAGAACTCAAGGTTCAGAGAAGTGAAATCACTTGTCCCAAACAAATCAGGAAGTAACTAATAAACTTGAGATGGCAATCTAAGTCCTCTGATCCAAATCCTAAAATCTTTCCACATCATTCATTCATTCATTCATTCATCATACAAATATTGAGAATCTTTCTTGTGCCAAACGTTAAGTGTTTTTTTTGTAGTAACGTCTGTGAAGTCATCACTATACGCCAAGCACCATTCCATTTAACCTTCACAACATCTGACATAGGCTCTATAATCACTCCCTTCTTACAGATGAAGAAACTGAAATTTTGAGAAGTCCAGTATGTAGTGGCCAAGCTAGGATTTGAACTCTGTTTCTCTGACTCCAGAATCTGATCTCTAAGATATGTTGGCTTTCTGATGATAATAAAAAACACTCATTACACTTCCAAATAATCAGTGTTTATTGATTGAATGACTGGTCTCTCTGGATATAAAGTTTATAGCACAGCTGGGAAAAGAAGTTGTAAATCCTGGGCTTCCAAGCCATCATCTGGTCCTTGGTCCACACCATCCCTCATAGAACCCTCTGTACCTGTAATAACCATCTGCATTTCCTGAGTTTTCACTTCATGTCAAGTGCTGTGCTGGGGCCCTATATGTAATCTTTGTATCTTCACATAATCCCAGGACATAGATACTATTTTCGCCTTTCGAGGAAACCAAAGCTCAGTCACTTGTTCCTGGCCACATAGCATATCAAAGACGTACCAGTGTAAAAGTGCTCTCTCTCTCTCCCTGGTCCTGCAAACCATCTGGAAGCAGGTGCCTAGGCCTACTTCCCACTATGATCACACATAGGGATTATAAACATCATTTCCCTGGGGGTTTGGGAAGAGAATGGGAATATGGCATCAGTGGCCACTGTAGCTGGAGATGGTCCCCAGTTCTGAGCAGAGAGGCACATAGATCAAGGGTTAAAACCCTGTGGGAGAAAGGTGGGAACCACGAGTCACTGAGGAAATGGTTGGGAGAGCAGCTGACTTCTGGGAATAACAGTGTCTATTACTGGTTTGGATTCCCCAATCCTACCTCTCTCGAGCTGAGGACTGCTCAAGCCTCCCTCCAGAAGGGGACCCCCCTCCCACTTAAAAGAATGGCTGCAGTATCAACGGGATCCAGACTTGCCCCCATTGTTTCCCACATTGATGGATGAGTGTGTCTCTGCAAATTGGAAAAATAACTAATGTGCTACTCCCAGACCCTGCTACTTAGGAGTAGAAGGGGTTTTTCAGGGTTAACCCAAGAACTGGGAGGAATCAATCCCTTGAATAACAACCCAAAGCTCCTAGCCTGGTGGGGGTGGATTTGCATTTCCTACAGGGTATTCTCCATGTCACCTCTCATCACCATAATATTTACATCAAATGCAAAAGGCCTCCTCGGAATAGAACCCTGAGGTTGTAAATGCCAAATCCAAGAATGTCAGCAAATGCAAAAGATCAAGTTCTTTGAACAGCAGTCTCTCCCTCCCCTCTGGGCAAGGCCTGCCGCCCCCTGGGGACAGTCAGGGTGGGCTCCCCTGCAGCCCTGAACCTCTCCCAAGACCAGGAAAGGCTAGTAGCAGGCAGGGGGCCAAGGACACCCATCTCTGGATGCCAGGCAGCCTTGTCCCTTTCACCCTGCTTCAAACAAAGTCTGAGGGAATGTGTCTACACATATTTCCTATATGGAAAGGGAGGCCAAGCTACCTTAGGGACAGACAGGTAGGCCTATGAACCTGAGAACCTCAGTGACAAGGCCTCAATGTTGTCTGCAACCCAGCAGCCAGGTTTGCTGTCCAGTGTGCCCCTCACTCCTAGCTGCCCATTGAGGTCCAAGGAAGGCTTTCTGAAGTCCTTCATCCATCCAACATTTATTGAGCACTTACAGAACACCAGGTCTTGGGAACACAATGTTGCACACCCTCAAGGAGCTGAAGTTCCAGTGAGCAAAACACAATGAACAAGTTAACAAAACAGATGTTATTAAAGGCTGGGAAGAAAAGAAGTTGTCATGGAGGGATAGAAAGGGAAGGAAGGAGGCCACCGTTGCCTGGGTAGTCAGGGAAGGCCTCTCCTGGGAGGTGTCATTTGACCTAAAGAAAGAAGAAGAGCTACCCATGAAGATCTGGTGGAAAAGTGCTCCAAACAGAGGGAAAAGCAAGTGCAAGAACCTTGTAAAGAGAATGAGTGTATCTGCTAGAGCAGGGGTCCTCAAACTCAGCTGGTTAGGAATAGGGCGGCACAGCAGGAGGTCAGCAGCAGGGAGCAAGCGAAGCTTCCTCTGTATTTGCAGCTGCGCCCCAGCACTAGCATCACCACCTTGGCTCTACCTCAGATCATCAGGCATCAGATTCTCATAGGAGCACTGATCCCTGGAGCCAAAAAGGTTGGTGGTCGCTGTGCTAAAGGGACAGAAATAAGGCCAGGCCACTGGAGCAGAGTGAGCAGTGAATGGCAGGAAGAGACAGGTTAGAGATGCAGGGTCTTGGCAGCCACAGGAAAGGAAAGGATTCTTGCCGAAGGTACTGGAAAGCCATGAGAGTGCTTTAGGTAGGGGACATCCCTGTCTGATTTACATATTTAAGTCTTGCTCAGAAAATAAAAGCCTAGGTCTAGTTCTGGCTTTACAATTCACTCATTGTGTGATCTTGGGCCAAGTTCCTACATTATTAAACCTCAATTTCCTTGAGAACTTCTTGGGAAGTCAGTAGAATGACATGAGTTAACATGCATAGTGTGTCTAGTTCAGGGCTTAGTGTCAGCAGGTGCACAATTAATGTCCCTATTGTATCTCTCTTACTCTCTCTTTCCTCTGAGCCCCAGCCTAGGCCCCATCTCGCCTCAGCTGTCATACACTAAGTGCACACAGGGCCTAGCTGGGGTCCCAGAGCAGGGGGAGGGGACTTGTCCACTGGCATCAGGACCAGCTGAGGTGGGCCCAGCCCTCCTTTCACCCAGTGCCCTATCACCTCTTGGAATCAGACTACAAAAGGCGGAGTGGCCAGGATGCCTGGGTACATTAGCAGTCAGACACTCTGCATTTCCATGTATTTCCATGTCCTTTCCTGAACCAATAGGGCAGGCGCGACATCCAGGGGAAAGGTTATCATCACCACCCAAGGTTGTGTGCTCTTCTGAGCTCATCTGCATTCCCTCCCAAGTCCTTCATGCCTGATCTTTGACCCCAGGGGAGGATTGGAGAAAAGGGTAGAAGGGATGGGAAGAAGCAAATGATAAAGGCCTTTGTCAGATTGTTTGGAGACTAAGCCAGTCCCGAGATCAGACTGGGTGACCCTCACTTCTCCCTGGAGCTGGACTCACACTGCAGCTAGCTCCAAAGTGGGGAGAAGGCACCAGATCTGAGAGAGAATACCTTAATAGCTGTCTGCATGTTTGTTTGACTGTCCTTAAGCGACAAGGTGCTCTCCTCTCTCCCTGCACTGGACACCATAGAAAGGATGTGATGAGGTTAATTAATTACTTCTAGAAGCTTCTTTGAAAGAAAAAGAAGAAATGGGACCCATCACATCTGAGATCCAGAGGACGCTAGCAGTGAAGTCCTGCTGGCTACAACAAAGGATGAGGGCAGGGTGGGGGCTGTGATGGCAGCAGGCAGGGACAAGAAGGGAGTGGGGCAACAGAGGAAAAGGATGGAGGAGAGCACAGCCTCAAGGAATCTCCCAACCCTAGAGGCATTGGAGACCCCACAGAAGGAAGAGTGTTTTGTTGGGCAGGGGTGGCAAGGCCTAGGTTGGCTCAACCCAGTGCCTGAGGTAAGGGGGCAGAGAAACTCAACTCCAGCCAGAAGCGCTTCCTCCTGCTCTTCCCAGTGGCTGAGTCTGAAGCCAGGAGCTCCCCTCCCCCATCCCACCATGCCTCCACTCCACCCACAGTCCTGAGTACTGGGAGGTCCTCCTCCATCATTCTTTTGGGAGATCAGCACACTTTGTTACCCATGAGGGGCCCTTTTTCTGTTCATCCAGCTTCTCATAAATTTCTGTAGCCCCAACAAGGCCCCCAAGTATAATTGGAACTTTACATGTAGGTCCACGGAACTCAGCATCTCCGCCAAACCCAGAGGTATTAACATAAGGCAGGCTGAGAACAGGCAGAGAAAGCTGGTGCAGCAGGAATGCAGAGGGTACTGACCAAGGTGCTGAATAGCCCCAATTCCTTCTCCAGAAACTTCACAATTCCCCCTGAGCACACTTCTCCTCCCACCCCACACACACATTTCCAGCCGGCTTCACCTCCAAGGCTTCATCCTGAATGTGAGCCATGTAAGGTTGGTTAGTTGGAGTAGCTGATCTCAAGGAGTTCCTCTAGGTTACAAGCCTCCTCCTGAAAGCAGAAACTTCCACCCCTCCCCTCCTGTCCTTAACACTGCCTCCGTCTGTTCTACCAGCCCCGTCAAGGACAGCCCCTTGCAGTCTGACCATGGCAGCAGCTGGCAGAGCCTGGGGCTGCACTTGACATCCTGATCCAACCATATTCTCAGAGAGGAAGCAGGTTGGAAGTTCCGCATGCTTGCACACACCTGCACATACCATGCACACACACTCTCAATGTCAGCCTAAACTAGAGAAATAGTCCTTAGATTTCCTGAATCACAGACCCTCTGGCTGTGATAAAAGCCAGGCGCCCTCTCCCCAGAAAAATGTACACAATGTTTTTGCATGTCCCATCAGTAAGGCCTGGGATGGGGGTGGTCCTTCCCCTGATTCCTGCCCTCAGCAGCAACCCTTGTCCTCTGAGGTGTTTTCCAGGCAAGTGGGGATTTGGCCAAATCCTTTCATGTCCTGAATTTTGGGGATCCCCCAGGAGTAATGCCAATGAGTCTGGGCTAAGGAGCAAGAGGAATCTGAACCATCTCCAAGGCCACCT
The DNA here is from genome assembly GCA_028627145.1 of Eidolon dupreanum. Taxonomy (NCBI): domain Eukaryota; kingdom Metazoa; phylum Chordata; class Mammalia; order Chiroptera; family Pteropodidae; genus Eidolon; species Eidolon dupreanum. Next base: position 23,470,252 of record CM053515.1, read on the forward strand.
CCAGCTCTCAAACCTCTTGCTAACCAGTGCAGTCCAGGTACCATCCTTCTTGCCATGGTCTTCTTGTACCAGGACAAGTGAACTCTGAGTTCCTGGTGTCTACCTGAGTCATTACTTAGTCTGACTAGGTTTTGCTATCCACATTGAACACCAAGGAACACTTTCATGCAGGTGCTGGGCTCTACCCGGCTTCAAAACTTCTTGTGGCTGGACACAAACCCACTGCTTTGAGTTTAATGCACATCTGTAGATCATCTACACACATACACTGACATGCAAAGCACACACACAGATCAAGACACACAAACCATAAAAACAAGATGAAACATGCAAAACTCCAAAAAGCGTATGCATAAACATACAAACTATTCACATACACATAATTACAGTTAGCAAACCATGTGTTACATGCTCTACCATGTAATTCCCCCATTCCCACCACCTAAGGAATATTCCATCCCTACTGAACTTTTTATTTCTCTCTTCTATGTTCTCTCACTCCTCCATGCCTTTGTGCAGTCTGTTCCCTGTGATGGAGTCATTCTTCCCTCCTGTTCCTCACCTGACAGATTCCTACTTAGCCTAGTAAGCCTCTGTATTAGGGCTTTCCTGTATTAGGGCTTTGCCATAACAAAGTCCACAAACTGCGTGGTTCAAAACAACAGAATTTATTCTCTCCACAGAGGCCAGAGGTCTGAAATCAAGGTATCAATAGGGTTGGTTCCTTCTTAAGGGCTCAGAGAGAGAATGTGCTCCACAGTTCTCTCTTAGCTTCTGGTGGTTGCAATCCTTAGCACCCCTTGACTTGTAGACACATCACCCCAATCTCTGCCTCTGTAGTCACATGGCTTTCTTCCTATGTCTGTGTCCAAATTTCCCTCTTCTTATAAGGACAGTCATCAAGTTAGGGCTCACTCTAATCCAGTATGATCTTGTCTTAATTCCATAACATCAACAAAGACTATTTCCAAATAAGGTCACAGTCACAGGATCTGGGAGTTAGGACTTGAATATATATTGTTTGGGTTGTGGGGGATGCAGTGAGACACAGTTCAACCTTCAACAAACTCTAAGTCTTAGTCAAATTTGCCCTTTCTCCATGAGTCCTTCTCTCACCTGTCTTCCTAGACTGGCTTAAGTAAGTGCCCCTGCTGTGTGCTCTCCCATCATGACACTTAGCTCACATTATGGTTATTGCTTCTTTAATAGTTTCTCTTCCCATCTCTGAGGGGCTGGAACAGTCTATTTCTTTACCTATCATTGTATTCCCAGCACTTAGCAAAGTACCCAGCAGTAACAAGGTCTCAATAAATGTTTGTTGAATAAGTTAAACCACTTATACACAGGGTACAAATATGTGAATCATGAACAAATATACCCCACATGTGTGTATAAACATGCATATCAAGCACATACATGAAAACTATATAGATACACTAATGCCAGGCCCTGAACACAGTCCAGCAGGTTCCAATTAGTCAACCAGTAATGGCTGAGTTCCAAAGTCCAACCCTTCTCTAAGTGCACTGGGAGAGGCAAAAAGGGGTCACTTATGGTCTCTTGTCCTCAAGGGACTGACAGGCTAATTGGAAAAACAAGACTAATATATGATGAAAGATACTATAGAATTTAGTTCTGTTTTGTAAGCTGAGGGCTCAGAGGAAGGAGCTCTTATTATGGGCTTGGGTAGTCAAGGGAGGCTCCCTACGGGAGGTGAAAGTTGAGCATGGCCCTCTAATGTGGGCAAGATTTAGACACAGAAGAGGAGAGGAGAAGAGAAGATGAAAGATGAGCAAAGGAAAGGAGAGGAAAGGAGAGGCAAAGTAAAGAGACAGCATATATAAAGGCCCAGGGGTCTCTTCATAGGATTAGTCTGAGGGGAGAAAACCATGTTAGCAGTTGAACTATGGAGGGGAGGGTCTCTAGCTTCTGGTAATCTAATCTCTTCCTGCCAAGTACAAAGAGCAATTTCTCCAGAGTCTTGTGACCCAGGCTTCAGGGAGCTGAGGGCAGGCAGGGATGTGCTGTGTACCTCAAGCTGTAGGAACACGGGGGCAGCCCCTGATAGGTCTCCTCCCCTCCCTCAGAAGCTGTGGGTAGTAGCAGCACCTCCTGGAAGGGCAGGGTCAAGTGCAACAACTGGTCCCTCCACGCACTCCTTCCCTGGGAGATGTAAGTGACTAACTAGCAGAAAACTTCCGTGACACCTTAGCTGGCAAAGCTGCCTCTGTCAGCTGCTAATAACAGGGTGGGTGTAGGTAGCCAGTGGGTGGAGAGGAAGCCTCTCAACACCCCTTTCCGGCCCCTGGCCATGACACCAAAGGTCCCCTAAGGGATCGGCCTTGCACTAGTAAGGAAAAGCTCAGCAAGGAAGAGGGGGCAGCACTGCCTGTCCCACCAGGGAGGTGGAGAGGTGAGCTCCTGTTCTTGCTGCTGGGATAAATAATCCTTTGTTCTCTCATCCAGAGAAGGGCTGAGTCTGGTGCTTGAGAAGCAAATACAAGGCCTCTATCACCATATAGGCCTCTTCTCTAACCTTGAAATTGTCCATTTCCTAGGGATGTGGGCCAGGAAGTAGTGGTTGTCACAGGAGTTTGGAGAGCCACTAAGAAGAGAGTGGAGGCTTCTGGAAATAGGAGAGGGGCTGGGGGTTCGCGTGTGGGAAATTTGGCCTGAGCCCTTTTTAACTATAGGTACCCTATCCCTTGTCCCTTCATGTGCTGTTTAAAAAGGCCCCCAGTGGGAAGTAGGGGAGAATAGGACAAGTTCTGTTTTTGCAAGGTTAAGTGATTTTCTTGATGCTACACTGTTAGGATTCTGGAAAGCCATCCCCCTGGGGCACCTGAGTGAGTCACTGAAGAGCAGCCGGCAAGCAGGTGGAGCTGGAGACAGAGGCCAGGGAAGGGATGAACGCTAACTGGCTCTTGTGGCTGCCTCCTCTGCAGTGACACTGGCGGCAGCCCTCCTGCAGGAAGCAAGAGCATGGTAGGTGGTCCAGCCCAAGTGAGAGTTGGAAATGTGAGAATGGATAATTATCTGTGCTAGAGGGCTGGCCCACCAAGCAGGTCAATGGAGAAAGAAGGATAAGAGGAAGCCCAGAATTGGACACAAAGGATAGATGGAGGGGGCAACATGAAGGGGGCCAGAGAGCAAGGGAGGAGAGTTTGGGGAGCCAGGCAGGCAGGCAGGAAAAAGCTGGGGCAAGCTGACATGGGCCAATCTCCTGGGCCACAAGGACTCAGTGGTCCCTCTGCCATACCCATCTGGGAATGACACCCTCATAAATGGGTCACCAAGTTTCTTTTGGCAGCTCCTGCTCAACTCTTCATAAGGATTTAGTCTTCTTGATATCATTTACTCAAGTTTATCCCCCACCAGCCACTGGTCATGAACAGCTGGGGATCTGAGGACAATTTTCTGTGCTTGCCTTAAGGTGGAAGAGAATGCCCTACCCTACCGCCTAAATAGCCATAGGTAGTGGAGCTCCTAGAAGGACTCTCCCCAGAGTCTCCCACAAGCCCAGGAATATCAGAGCCCACTCTCTGCCTTCTCCTCCTCTCTCAAGAACCAGTCTCCCAAGTCATAGCCAAGACACAGTGAGATTGGGGCGTGGAGGTGGGGAGGCAGTCCTAGGTGTCACTGCCTCTCCCTTTCCTCTTTGTCTGGCCCCAGACCACCCTGTCCTTGCAGCTGCTGGGCCCCACAAGCCTCTGTGAGACTCCATTTCCTTTCTATCCAATGAAAGTCCCTGCCTCAGACTCTCTGACTTCCGTCCCACATCCTGAACATTTCTAGGCCAGAATCTCTAGCCACCAAGATCACAGAAGCCTGCTGACCCTGCAGTTCCAAGGAGGCAGGAACGCTAATTGGCATTAACAGAAACCAGGCCAGCAGCTCACAAAAGATCCTCTCTTCCTGACCAGAGCCATGCCTGGGGCATCGCCAGCTTCTGGTGTCTGCTAGTGGGGAGAAGGGGCCTCTTCTGGTGGAAGGGAACAAGAGGGGGCCCCCACTGGGACTCTCCTCCTGGGGCTCACATACACTCAGCAAGAGTCTGGTCCTTCTTACGATCTCTCAACATAACTGTTCAGGTAGCACAGCACATGCTAGGGACTTTGTCCCCTTGAGCCCACCACCCACCCTATATGCTCATTTTAATCTGATCTCACCTAGAACAGAAGGCTCTGGAGTCAGACTGCTTGAGATGATATTCTAGTACCATACTTAATACATGTGACTTTGGACCCAAAAAAATGGTGCCTCTATTTTCCTGTCTGGAAAAAGGGAATAACATTTCCAACTTCCTTAGGTTGTCATGAAGATTAAATGCTCTGCATGAAAAACTCCCAGCATAGTCCCCAGCATGTAGTAAGCACTTGCTCAATAAATAGTACTTGCAGTTATATGATTATGATTATTATTTCTGAACTCTGTACCCTTTGTTGTAGGAAGTTCCCACTTCGAGACTTCAACCCTGAACATAGGGAATGGAATAGAGCAGGCACCCACAGAGAAATCTGTTGAATAGATGGAAGGAAGGGAGGGAGAGAGGAAAGGAAAAAAGGAAAGTGGATGTATTTGTCACAAGTAAAACAGTATGTATTTATGAGTAGACAAGAAATTCAATACCCCATCTAACAGACAGTCTATCATTGTCTAGAATTTCACCAATGTTGATTCATTCCTTTGAGTAAAGCACCAACCCTCTTCCCTTTGGTTCCCAATAAGATGCAAACAATCACACTTTAGTTTAAATGAGTCACAAAATGTCATGACTGATGAAAAGAAGTGATTTGAAAGCACTAGGGCCTCAGTGAGGAAGAAGGGAATTTTGACATGGAAAGCGCCAAAGGGATCATACAATCTTGCAGGAGGCTGGCTGTAAGAAAATTGAGTGCAGGATGCTGCAATTTCCCTTAGTAACAGTTCAGATGTGACTGAACTTGATATTCAAGAATGTCTTCCTTGTCCCTGTCCTAAATCCTTCATGCTATGGATTATAGAACAAAATGATTATTTATTTCTCCACATTATGGGCCCAGCACAGAATGTATGATTGTAGTTGTACTTGAAGACTCTCTTTTTCTCAAGGTAGAAACTATCCATATGCAACCTCAATCCTAAAGTGATTTTCATTTGCTGGAGAAATTTGAAGACTATCTCTTGCCAGTCTGAGGTTAAACACAGAGGGAAATCTAAATGCAATTTTCCTGTTTGAAGAGCAGTTACAATATTTTTAAACAATTGAAGCTTCAAAATTTCAAGTTCAACATGCAGTTAGTCTTCAGCCACAGGAACTATAGATTCTGCAAAGTTTACAAAACAGTGGAATTTCTCAGTGGCTTTTCCCCAAGAGCTGTCTTCAAGTGTTTCATAAATGAAGATGTTCTGGGAGGCTAGGTACAATATCATTGGTGTTTGGCTTTTGTCTGGGGCCTTTTAAAGTAAATGTTACATGGGGAAAAATAAGAGGAAAGATGTTATAACAAAGCATCAGAGCAATGATACATTTTTAATAGCATTATTTATTAACATTTATTGGTGTTTGGAGTTAACAAACACTCTGGTCCATCCCCATTGAGCATTTGCAGTAAATTTAAAGGACTTGTCTTGCCTTTGGCACAGTGAAAATGACTCAACTAGGCTCCTTGTGCCATTTTGTAGAGGCGGATTATTGGATGCCGGGGTAGAGAGTACAAACGCAGAGAGTATAGCTCGTCCGTACCTTTCCCTAGTCCATTCTGCAGGCTAGGCGAACCCGGTCTGCTTCATGACTTCCCCACAGGCCTCCTCATGAACCCCACTCACTGCAGCAAGCAAATGGGGCTCTTAAGACATGTGAATCTCACTGCCTGCTCTACCAAGGCTACCAAAGGGGCAGTCACAGGGGACCCATCTCCCTAGCCACAGCTGATAGGGCCACACTAGGAACCTGGCAGATGATCTACAAGCCAGAACCCTCTGCTGGGGCCTGGGGGCAGGAAAGAAGTGAGCTGAGTCAATTGGACTTTCTTTCAGAGAATCTAAATAGCAAGTTTAAGGACTATAATGGACATGTGCTATGTTTGCCTGTGCAGCACTCATTTTACATTTTTCTGGTGATAGCACCCCCATATTCCTTGGGGAGCAACTCCTCTGCCTCTTTCGGTCCAAAGGTAAAGCCCCAAGCCCAAGTCTGGCCAGTCAGCAGGTTTTATCTCTTGACCACAGTGATGGTTCAGAAGGAAAAGTGAATTAATAAAGCTATTGGTCTGGCTACTGTAACAAAGAGACCCACATAGCAATGACTTAAACAAGATAAAAGTTTGTTTCTTTCTCATATAAAAGCCCAGGTAGATGTAGTGGCTCTGCTCCACAGAAGTCCTCAGGAGCCCAGGCTCCTGGGGGTTTTTCTCCTCATACTGTGACCACAGTCCAGCCGGCCAAAAGGCAGAAAGAAGGAAAGGGAAACACGACTTTTCCTTTTAAAGGAACAGCCCAAAGTTGCACACGTCACTGTTGCTTACATCCCATTAGCCAGAATTTAGTCCTAAACCACATCTAGTTGCAAAGGAGGCCATATGGCCAGCTAAAAACTTCTACCACGTTGGAAGGAGAAGAGAATGGCTATTTTGAGACAACCAGAGGCCTCTGCCATAGCAGCCATCCTGTCACCATGACGGGAGAGTCTGTTCAAAGATAGAATTAACACAAAAGAAAGAAGAGAGATGCAAGAACATTGTTGGGGCCCACAGATCCAGCCCTGCTGAAAGCTAAGGCTACTTTGATTTTTCGCTTATGTGAGCCAATAAATTCTCTTCCATTTTGTATTTTCTTCTTTCCTTCCTTCTTCTTCTTTTAAAAATTTTTTTCCCCCATCTATTTTGATTTGGGTTTCTGGCATCTGAACCTAAAGAGTTCTGGCTAATTCATGGCAAGATCAGACGGCAAAAGGTCATAAAGAACAAAAAGGGCAAAGGAACCATGAAGAGAAAGCTAAAGTCATAAGAAAACCAGGCCCTCAAGACACAGAAAAGTAGAAACCACAAGACATAGAAAAGGAACAGTCAGCAGATGGTGAGGAAAGAAGAGAGACACACAGAGAGAAGGTAAGCTGCCTGAGCTACCACCTCTTCTTGTAAAGGTCCCTCCTGTCAAGCCAATTTGAGTCTCAAATTACCTTCTAGTTCAGAAACAATGTATGGAAAGTGTATTATTGTTCAAAATAGTTGCCGTCCCTCTCCTGGGTGCCTTTTCTGAAGGAGAAATATACTTCTCATTGTTGTCAGGCTTGGTCATGTGATTTGCTTTGGTCAATAAAATGTGAAGGGAAGTTTTAAGACCCAGAGTGCTCCTCTGTTGGCCTAGGCTCCAGAGTAAAGAAAACATGGAGCAAATCTTCAGCTTACCCATGCCAGACATGTAATATAAGGGAGAAATAAACATTTGTCATAGGCTTCTGAGATATGGGAGTTGTTTGTTACTGCAGCATAATTTAAGCTGACTGATACACAGTGTCTGTAAAGCCTATATTTCCTACAATTCCTGCTGAACTTGAAGTTCAATTGTTCATCTTTTCCTGGGTTTTCAAGCATGTATTTCCTTATGGTACACTCTCTCCTCTCCTTATAGTCAACAGGAAGTATGCCCTAAGCAATCATCCTGATATATAGTAACTTTGGAGAACAATATTCATTAGGCCAGGAATGATAGGCCAACGCTTCATGATCAAGTACCCCTTATTACCAAGCTCCTTTCCAGTTCCTACACCCAATATTTCCTGTAACCCCAAGAGGACATGGAATAGATCTGATTATTATAAAACTGAGGAATTGAATAAGTTAAGTAATTTCATATTTTAAATTTTACATATTTCAAAATTTACAGAATTACTATCAAACAAAATCAGACTTTATAGATGCTGACTTCTCAAACTTAAGGATGTTTTAGGTTAGTGTACAAGCTGTACTTCTGATGATAATGATGATGGTGACAGAAATTTGTGCAGCATTTTTGTGTTTCCAAAGCATGTTACATATTTGTTTGCTTTAAATTTACAATAGTTTGCAAATATTATCCCCATTTTACATATGGGGAGACTGAGAAAGAGAAAGTTGAAGAGACTTTATAAATTATGGATCTAGTACTATATCTCCTGGCTCTTTGTCCTACTTCTCTCCTACCTGCTACATTAGTCGTACGTGTTGGAGGAGAACACCTGACTCCGTGACAGGAATTTGGGAAGGGCAATCAGAGACACTCTTGGTTTGAATAAATAACTGAATGCACAAAGATATGACTAAATGAATGGATGGATGGGTGATGGATAAATGGACTAGTAAATTGATGGACAGATAAATAAGTGGACGGGTAGATGGATGATGAATAGATGAATGGCTGGATGGATCTCTTTTGTTGGGCAGATGGATGGATGGAATTCCTGTGATCTGAAGGAAAACGCTCCTAATACCTTACCACCCAGAATGCCCTATACAGTACAATGTCAACCCTGCCTGCCCAAGTGTTTTAATTCTCCCTCACCCCCAAGAAAAGAGAATGCTTTACCCACAAGTTTGTCTATTGCTACTCTACAACTTATTAACCACATTCACTTCATCTCTCCATGCCTCAGTTTCTTTCTTTGTAAAATGGAGATGAAAACAATACCTCTTTCACAGGGTTGTTGTGGGAATACATAACATATAGAGATCATTTAGTAAAGTACTTAACATATTTTACATTCTCAATAAATATTAACTGTTAGAATTATTATTCCCTAAAGTTCAGGATGGTTGCCTGTGGAAATCAAGGTAAGTCCCAACTAGGCATACCATGCTGTGATTACAGTCTTTAGCCCTTCCTCATTAGTGGTTGAATCTGTAATAATACAATAACCTTTATTTTATTACACAGCCCTTGGAAATTGAGGGTTTCATCCATGTCAATTAATTCTTTCGCAGCCCACGTTGGCAGTGACAACCAGAATGTCAAAATGTCTCTGAGGATTCCTAGGAAATCTGAGGCACTTCACGAGGAGCCTGCCCGGGTGAGAGACCAGTGGAGTGAATCCTTAATGCACTTCACAGGAAGGGGGACTCTTTCGATATGCTAATACAATCAACCTGAAAGGCAAACGTTAGGCTTCCTGCTCAGTGATCGGAGAGGCGCTCCCTGAGCTGGGCACTTGCCACTGGAGGAGACCAGAGGCCTGCTTCCTTGCCCAGCCTGCCAGGGAGCAGCAGCCTGTCCTCAGCACCATGCAGCTGCCATGCAGGGCCCGCTGGTGCTCCCTGTCACAGCCAGCCAGGGCAGCACCCAGACTCATTCTGGCCACCAGGATGCAGGTCTGCTCCAAGGAAATAGCACATTTCTGGTGGAAGCTTAGCCAAGAAACCACCATGGAGTGAGAAAGGAGATAGATTCTGGATGAATAAGGAAATGCCTAACTCCCACTGTTTGCTCCTAGGACCCAGTTTGCAGCATCCTTTGGTGTCCCAGTTCAAACTCTGCTCCCCCTCTTCCTAGCTGTGTGGCCTTGGGTATATTGCTTAACCTTGCATGCCTTACTTTTCTCATTTGTAAAATGCATGTAACAGCAAACTTACCTCCTAGATTTGTGTGAGGATTTAATGATTTAATAAAGCACTGAGAACAATGCTTGGTGCACTGAAAGCACTGTATGTTCGCTATTATTATTCATTCTTTCTTATATTCCTTCATTCATGCATGCATTAATTCTTCCACCTATCCATTTATTCCTGCCTTGTATGCATCTATCCAACATTCCAACTGAACCTCTGATGATGTCAGGTTAAAAATGAATTATAAGTATCAAGGTTGGATCTGAGAGACAAAGAGCTGCCCCAGGAGCCTGGGGAAGTTATCCTAAACCTCTACTTTGTGCAGGCAACATTCTACAAAACCTTCAACTACGGGCCTTTGCTCATGTGGTTTTCTCTCTTTGGATGCTTCTCTCCCACTTGTTCCCTCAGAAAGCTCTTGCTCATCCTTCGAAGATAATCTCCTGGGTGAAACTTTTCTAACTCCCAGGTATAACTATTCTCCATCTCCTTAATGAATGTTTGCTTTAATGAATAAATAGTTGATTAAATGAATAAAAACTCCCAATGCCCTTTTTCATATTAACACTATAGCCTGTATCACCTCGTATTATAATTAGTAACTCCTGCTCTTCCTTCTGCCTGGCACACTCTTTCCCCCACAGGTAAGCCATTCCTATTTATCATTTAATTCTTGGTTTAGAAGTCACTTCCTCCAGAAAGCCTTCTTTGACTTACCAAATGTAGCCTGGGGGCCTTTCTTGAAAGCTCTCACAGCCCCTGCTCCTCCTTTATCAACACACTGGTCACACTGTGAGATAATTCCAGGTTCATTCATCAATTCTGATTGTCACCCTTAGGGGACTGCATCTTCCATTAGGTTAGGGACCAGGTCAGTTTTGTTCACCATGGCATTCCCAGTACCCCCAGCATCCATTAAGGGGTCAGGTATATGTATCCACAGTACGAACAGCGCCTCCTGAGGGTTGGGTGCTGCAAAACCCTCCCTGCCTTGGAATGGTGCCTGACACAGAGTACACGCACAGTAAGTATTTGGTGAATTCATAGATGGTGACAAAGTTCAGCCATCTCCAGGTCTCTGGGCCTGGTATCTGCCCTTTGCTGCTCTAGGGCCCTCTTGTTGGAGGCAAAGGTGTTACGGGCTCTCCCCTTCCTCCTCAGCGGGAGATATCCTGTGTTTGGAAGGCACTCGGAGCACCTGGAGGGAAGTGGATGGTGGAACAGGACGGGATGGAGAAGGCTGCTCTCCTGAGTCTGAAAGGAAGGGGGCTGCCATTCCCACCTGGGTCACTGGGCATGCAGAGTGCTTCCGGGGGTAATGGAGGCCTTCCTCTGATGAAGGGCACCTAGAGCCCCTCCTTCTCAGACACTTAGGCATCCCAAGACTAATCCCACAGGAGGCAGAATAGAGAAGTGGTGAAGGGCAGACCACATTTCAAATTCCAGCCCACCATTTATTAGCTCTGTGGCTTCGGGCAGGTTGCTCAGCCTTTCTGAGCTCCACTACTTCAACTATTTAAGGATAATATATCACGAGGCAAGTATGATGATTAAATGAAGCAGCACATGTAATATGCCTGGCACAGAGTAAATGCTCCGTGAATGTTTGCTGATATTATTACTGTTGTTGTTCTTTTTTTTTTTTGGTGAAATATGGAAAGTTTATTAATGACAATTTATATTAGATCTTTTATTTACATAAAATTTTAATCTTTGATCTTTTTCTATAACTTGTTTAATTCTAAGCAAATTATTGTTCTTAATCACCTTGTCAGAGTCATGTGGAAGCTCAGAACAGATGTGTCGTGTGGCACTGATCTCATCCCCCCTCACTCCAGCCCCTCACTGAGTCCAGAGGAAAATGAGGATTTGTCAGAACCATGATCTGACAGCAGAACCAGAACCTTCTGACACCTCACGTCAATGTTCTCCCCACCACATCGTCAGTAACATGTGAATGTTGAGTGGGAACTTACCTCATTCTTGCCCTTGGCGACTGGAGGCTACATGTGGAGTGGAGATGAGATTGGACTCTGGATGGAAATTCTGCATCTTTTTGGTCCTTGTGAACTTGTCATGTGAACTTGGGTGGTTACTTAGCCTCTCTGAGCTTCACTTTCCTCATCTATAAGATGGGAGTAATCAGAATAGTTCCTGACTTAATGTGAAGCATCAGCAAGACAATCAGGAAATATAAGGAGAGCACTTAGTATACTCTTTGGCTCAGAGTACCAGAGTAATAAACTGTTCATTATTATTATTTAATTTTATTAGCAAGTCTTAGGGTATACGGCTATTGGAAGAGGGAGGATTTAAACTGTATCCTTGATGGAGGCTGTTATTCTTTCTGAAAGTCCAGGCTCTAGTGCTTCTGACATGAGCACAGCCTCCCCACTCCCTTCCACATAGCATCCTACTCCGCCCAGGCAAGCTGTGGCTTGCCTCTCTTTTCCTGATGATGTCACCAGGGGACACTAATCTCAGAGCTCTCTCTCCAGCATTCCAGGGTCTGTGGAATGCAGTCCTTAACCAGTGCCAGAGGGATCTGGGCAACCCCAGGTGGGGCTGGCTTCTGGGGCTTACTCCATCTCCCGCAGGCTGACAGAAAACTGCTCTGACCATGTTATATGACAACATACTGCTGGGTGACTTCTCTGTGCCTTGTCTGCAGCGAGAGCTAGTGGCTGGTCCTCAGGGATGTACAACTGATGTGGGTTTTGTTCCCAAGCTGGCATCACCACCCTCACTCCAGTATTATCTAAAGAGCTGTTTGTCCCCCTAGGTCCCACAGCAACCTGGATGTGTGGGAGGCCCTCCACTCTGTCATATCTGGGAGGTGGTGTCCCAGAGCTGGGGGGGTGGGGGGTTGGAGTGAGGAGAGGACACCTTGCCCCATCCCCTAGTCCTCACATCTCCCATCAGCTTTTTTTCCAGGAGCAGACATGGGGGACCCCCTCCTCCAGGTGCCCAGAGGCTTGAGGAGTTGTCGAAACCGCTGAACCTGACATGTATAACTGTAGGAGACATCAGCCGTCTCCTCCAGATGCAGGCTAAAAATACAAAGGAGCAAGGGCCCTCGGTAATGGAGACTTTAAGAGCCTGTGACATGCGGCAATGGCTGTGCGGCCGCTAATGAGCTCCGAGCCGGTCAATGCCGGAGCCCTGTGTGAACGCGTGGGCTGGGAGCAGAGATGGGGGTGTCACTCAGCATTTGTCCATCCTGGCTCAGAAATCTGGAATGTTGGTGTGGGCCAAGTGTTTGGGGACCAGCTCGAGCAACCCCTCGATGTCCAGATGGGGAGACTGAGGCCAAGCGACAGGAGGTGAAAAGACATATCTGGGAGAGGCAGAGGCCTCAGTGGACCCCAGCCAGACTTCTGCCTCTCTGGCTCCCTGCCTTGCTCCAGCCCCATGTCCCAGAACCCAACACAGAACCTGCACTAGGAAACCCCAGCAAATGGGTGAGAACTGACCAACCGAATGAACAAATAAATGAGTGAATGAATAAATTTCTTCCTCACTGCAGTGTGAGCTCCCCATTTATGAGGACTGTAACGTAGTCACCCTGCCACTCCAGGAGCTCCTGGCACAGAGTAGACACTCAAACACTGCTTGCTAAATAAATGAATACCTGATCTGCTTCTTGATTTACCCCCTTCCTGAGTGTGGAAACAGGAAGTCTATGAAAATTGTGCCTGGGGTCTCTTTCCGTTGGTTCTGCCACTCAAAGAGCAAAGGTGTAGTCCCACTGACCAGAGGGGAAAACAACCACAACACCACAACATTTCTGAAACACATAGTAGGCACAGTCCTGAGGACTTAGCACAAATTATCCCACTTAGTGCTCACATCGACCTTATGAGTTAAGTTCAATGATTGTACCCAATGTACACAGTAGGAATCTGAAGGGCTCAGAGAGGCTGTATGACTTATCCTGAGTCATGCATCTAAGAAGAGGTAGGACCAGGATTCAAACCTGGACCAGCCAGCCTCGATCCCTCCTTAAGCACTGTGCCAATCTGCCTCCCCTGAAGTACAGCAGAAGAGGAGGATTGTGGGTCAGAGAAAGCCATGCAGAATGGAGGCAGAACCACCTCCAGGGCCCATAAAGTGTTTGATAAATTCCAGAAGAATGGGAAGAAATAATGAGCATTTGTCAGAGTCTTTTATAGCATATAAGACGCTTTCCCCTGAATTCTCTCATTTGATCTTCACTACAGGCCTGGGAGGAAGGTATTATCATTATCTACATTTTATTGGTGAGGAAAGTGAGTCTCCCACACCACACAGCTCGGCCTGGGTAGGTTGCATACCTGGGGAGATGGGGGAAGAGGGGTTGGATAGTGGTTCCATGATAAGGACTTGTTTCTTATCTCCTGGAGGTTGTCATAACCTCTCCTCATATTGTCGTGGGCTCAAAGGGTAAATCTAGGCTGGGGCCCATCTGACATTTCTGAGCTCCCTATAATCACAAGGGAAAGCTCCCTATAACCGCAGGGGGCAGAGGCCAGAGCAAATGCTACCTCCTCCAAGGAGCCTGCCTAGACCTGCCCACCTCAGGAATCTCACTCTTTTCTGAGCTGTCCATCTCTCGCATTCCTTTGACAGCCCCTCCCAAAGCAGGGCAGAGCTTATTATCTCTGTACCATCACAAAAGGTATTAGCCAACAACTAGTTACCCTTAGCAGTGGGAAAGTAAACACAAGCGCCAGTTTGCTGGAGCACTTGTCCCTGATGGTGTAAGGACGGAAAGTATGAGTGGAATGAAACCAGAGCCCCTCACCCTCTCTGGGCCCCTCTGGCTCCCCAGCTCCTCTCAGCTCCTTCAACATCAGAGCAAGTGACCAAGGCTGGGCACAAAGTGGGTGTGGTGACACCCTCCATGAGAAACTTAAATTCAGATATAATATAATGGAAGACTTGGGTGGGGCTCCTGTCCTGCTCCCAGTCACAGTTCTCAGAAGTGAATGGGGGTGTCAGGAAATGACTGCCCTGTGATTATTTGCAAAGTTCAGTATAGGATCAGCTGTGCACAGCATAAGTCTCACGATCTTTACTTTTTGTGCCAATTCACATGGATGGAAAATATTGTTCCTCACTAACCCTGAAAAAATGAGAACCCAGATTTTATGTGACTGAATTTTGGGGGCCCCAGTTAATACATACAGTAGGGTCTTACAGTCCTTGTGATTGCAAAGAAGGAAACAGAACAGGATTCATGCAGGCATTCAACAAATATCTATGGACTCCCTGCTATGTGCAAGGCACTGTGTTAGGCTTGGAGGACACGGCAGTGAGCTAGGCAGATGCTTCCCATGGTCAATAGTTTCCAGTCCAGCAAAAGACAAGCAAGCAAACTTCACAGGCGGGTAGGTGCTGTTAGCGGGTGGGAGAGGGACGTAGTTAAACACGTGCGCCATGGGAGCGCATAGGAAGCTCTTGACCCAATCAAGGAAAGAGAGGGCCTCCAGGAGGAAGTGACGCCTGGACTGAGTCCAAAAAGATGTACAGGACGCAGATGATGGAACCTGGATTCTGTTACTTACAGCTGATGACTCTGGGCAAGTCAGTTGACTGCTCTGTGCCTTGATTTCCTTGTGTGTAAAATAGGGATAATAAGGGCAACTTACCCCATGGGGTTGTAAGGATTAAGCAAGTTAATACATATAAAGCTCTTAGACCAGTGCCTGGCAAATGGTAAGCATCTACTACATGTCAACTACCATTATTTTTACCTCATAGGTTGTTGTGAAGATTAAATAAGATAGCATTTGGGAAGCACTTAGCACAGAGGAAGTGCTCAATAAATGTAAGCTGCTATTATTTTTGTTATTAAGTAGGCGTTTGCCAATACTAGCCAGGTGGATGGGAGGGGTGAGGAGGAGAGGAATCCAAGGCAGAGACAACAGCATATGCAAAGGCCTGGAGGCCAGAGAGAGCCTGATGCATTTGGCAAAGTTGAGAAGTTCAATTAGACTGGCACATAGCCTGGGCCCCAGGAGTGACGCAGGATGGGGCTAGGGAGGTATAGGCAGGGCCTGGGAGTAAGCAGCCTCCCTTCCCTCACAAACAGCTCAGCTGATGAAGGCTTACCTGGGGGTGGGGAATGGGGGGGCAGGGCAGTGTGAGGGTGGGCTGCTCAATCCCCCTCCCCCACCTTGCCCAGTGCCACTCTGCATGGAGCTACTGGCTGTCAATTAGGCAGCCTCAGTGCAAGAGGCTCTTTCCTCATGCACTACATGTCACATCCAGGAACGATCAAAACAGCTTTGCTTTGGCAAAACATCTTGTGCTGCATGTTTGTTCTTTGGTGTCTGAGCGTAACTCCTGTTGTTCCTGAGACACCTGTGATTTGCTGGTCCCTGACAGCCATTACCTGCTCAAAGTCTCTGCCCGCCACACAACCCACCTGGTGACACCCTCATTCCTTTCTCTGCCATCTCCAGAGCACTAAATACCTCTTCAGGTCACAGGGGCCTAGGCTGGCATTGAGTCAGTCATAGCAGCAAGGATGGCCAATTTTAGTAATCACCTCTACAATTTGGCAATATCTATTGTGTGCCAGGTGCTTTGAATGCTTTATTAATCTGCCAACCCCCACAGGTGGGTTTTATTATCTCTATTTAACTGAGGCACACTAAGGTTAAGGAACTGGCCCAAGTTCAAGTTCACCTAGTCAATAAGTATCAAAGGTAGGATTTGAACCCAGATCTCTCTGCCACCACAGCTTGCACAGTTGCTACCATACCAGGCCTTCTCTCCAGCTTAGGGATAGGCGGGATTCAACACAGGGAGGAGGTCAACAGAGGAGAAGTCAGCTTATCTGACCCCAGGGCCCACCCCACCTGAGGACAGGTCCCTTCAGAGGTAGTGCCCCGAGCACTTTTCTCCAGGGCTCAGGCCCTGACCAGCTCCTCCCACAAGAGGCTCCTCACCTGTCTTTTTCAGATCGTGGACCCATCCTTTGGCTTCCACCACCCACACAGCATATCTCTCTTTGAGTTGATGTATGTCAAGCATTCTGAGGTAACTGTTATTATGAGGCAATCACAACCTACTTAAGGCTTCCAGACCCTTCTCCGTCCCCTGGCTGAGAGAGCAGGGGCCAAAGGAGGTACAGGACCTCTGTTTTGGGATAAGCTCCTTGAGGCAGAACCCTGTCTTACCTTTGTTTGCGGAGCAGAAAAGAAGAAGCGGGGTGGGATTCTGAAAGTGGCCCTGACCACATATATGCGGTGCCTTGAACCGCAGTAAGTACGTGGAAAATACCTGCTGGATAATGTTTCCATACTTGCTCTGACTGAGCCACACTGAGCACTTCACTTACACGACCCTTGTTGTGATAGACCATATAAAGGGGGTATTATCTTCCCCGCAGATGAGGAAACTCCAAAAGTTAGGGCGATGTGCCATCTAAGAGGTGGCACAGCTAAGAGGTGGTGGAGCCAGGATTTAAAACTCAGGGCTGCCTGGCTCCAAGCTTGTCTCTCTTACCCCACCCCCCCCCCCATCCTATACTCCCCTTAATGTAATCAATCGATGAATAATCAATCAACGAATGCCTCCCTCAGTCAGCTGCACTTGGCCTGACCCCTCCCACAATCTCCTGGAGTCCACTGACCATCCAACCCCCTCCCCTGGCCACAGGCTCAGAAAAAAAGCCTCTCCCAACAAGGCTTATTATTTCTAATCTGCCTCAGCTCAAAGGCATTTCAATTCCATATTGAGTCAAGGAACAGTTCTCACGTTGCCTCTCTGACCCCCCACCACCCCCACCTCCTCCTCCAACTGGCGCCAATAACACAAGATAAATCTTTCCTCAGAAATATAATAGTTGTTCTTCCTCTTCCCGTTGAAGCCTCTGCCAGGTAATTAGCATACGCTGACACCTTGATAGACGAAAAGAAAGGCATGAGATAATTCTCTCTTTTTCTTTAACCATTATAGTATGAAGCAGGCTTTCAATTTGCCAGTTCCCCAATCCAGCATTCCTGAACGCAGCCCACCATGTGACATGTTATTCTAGCTGATCTTACCATCTCTGGGCTTCCTCACCAGCCTCAGGTCATACTTGATAGAGCAAATTCTCCCTCTTTACACTGACACCTCTCTGGTAGGAGGGGCAGCAGGGTTCAGAGGGTCTGGAAATTGTGGGGTGATGTGGGTCACACTTGGGCAGCCTGCGGCCTTGCGAGGGCTGTATGTGGTCAAAATCCCACTCTGCTTCCTCCTTCCTGCTCCCCAGAAGAAGCTGGCTTTGACCAGGGCTCTGGGAGTCCCTGCATTTAATGCAGTGGGAACCTCAGCTTGCAGCTAGTGGTTTTCTCTCTTCTCAACAATACACACACATACACACACAACACACAACACACACACACAAACACACATATACACACACAACACCAACACATACAACAAATACAACACACAGAACATACACACACACACATTCTGGGCCCACAGGCCTGGCATCTTGGGGTTTGGCCCAACCTCTTTAGAGGACTGTTTCTCCTTGGCCATATACACTCTCACATATAAACGATTCTCTCCTTGTCCTTTTTGGGGGTCTCTGATAGGGGAATGCATTCCTTCATTCACTTCATTCCTCCATTTTACAATAATTTATAGAATGTCTACTTACTACATGCCAGGCAGTAGTCTAGGAATTGAAGAGACAGAGATTACAAAATAGGCGTATGTCCCATCCTCATGGAGTTTATAATCCAGTCTGAGAAAGCACACAAGGAATTATTAATAAACCAGTAAAAGATATCATTTCAAATGGTGACATGTGCTTTTTAGGGAAATAAAAAACAAAACAAATGAGGTGTGAGGAAGGGAGTGGGAGGGCTGAGACAGGTGGCCAGGAAGAGTCTGAGATTTGAACTGATAAATGTATGAGGGCAGGTACACTAGCTACACAGGAGCTGGGGGAAACATTCCTGGAGGTGAAAACAAGTGCTCACAACTCACAAACTGGTTTGAGAACCTGTCATCTTGCAGCTGGGCTGTCACTTTGGAGGGATCTGGCATACACTGATATAGCTTTCACTTTACCTAGTACTAGGGTGGGTGGGGCAGGGTGGGACATGCAGCTTGTTCCGCCATTTGCTGAGAGTGAGAAATAGCTTCCTAGTCTTCCAGTCAACCAGCCCTCTGCAAGGCTGGGGACCAGGTGCCTCACAGCTGAGCAGAGACCAAAAACCAAATCAAGTCCGTCATCCTGTCAATGGCTACCCAAGGAAATCTCCAGCCACCTCCATCCCTCAAGCCCCTTCCTCTCCAGGCAGGAGGCTCAGCTGCCTCAACCTGTCCCTCCCATTTGTCCATCTGTTCCTACCTGGCTGGGACAGGCTCCTGACACCCTCACTCTGGGCCCAGGGGCCGGGGGGAGGGAGCGGGGGAGAGGGCTTGCCCGCCAGCCTGCACCAGTACAGACACATCTCCTTTCACCTCTGTTCAGCTAAGAAAGGGAGGAATTTTTTTTTTAGGAAACTCATCTAGCAAACCAAAGGAAGAATAAAATAGAAAGGGAAAAAGTGCAGAAGCCAGGGAAGGGGAGTCTGTAGAGCTGGGGCTCCTGACTAAAGGAATTCCAGCCTGGTCAGAGCTCACTTGGCCTTCTAGGGACCTAACCCACCACCACCACTACACAAGATGACCTTGGGAAAGCACTCAGATAGCAAGGTGACTTGTTAGCTGCTTTGTGGGGGATGGGGAGTGCATAAGCCCAGAGCCCATCTGAACCACATGGAGCTTCTCCTTTCCCAGCCTCACAGGGGATCCTACCATCATTCCCAGCTGCCTCAGCCTTTAAATCTGTCTCCCCATCTCACCAGCCCCCCCCCAATCTATTCTCCATACATGAAAACCAGTGATTTTTAAAAAATTATATATGAATCAGATTGAATCATTTATGATTAAAAACATCCACTGAATAAATACTAAGATGGGCTAAAGAGAAAGACCTGAATACATAGAAAATGCCAGCCAGACCTCCCTGAAGGGAAGGGCTGGTGGCCAGGTGCTGGGGTCCTGTGGGAAGACAGACGTCTACTCTTAGCTTCTCCAGGGACTGCCTCAGCCAGAGAACTGCTCTTTCCAAGGCCACGCCCCTTCCTGGGGTCTCCACATGCAAGAACTGACTGATGTAGGACATTAAGGACAAGCCTTCGGCATAACTCCAAAGGGCCATTCTGGCCCCAGAGTTCCCCATCCTGTTGGCCAAGGCTGACCTTGGGCCTATGCCCAGTTCAACTTCTCCCTCTGCCCAGGCCTGCCTCCTTCCGCAAGTGATGATCCCAAGAGAACACCTTAACAAGAGCCTGCATACTAAAGGAAAATCAAAAGCATAAACAAAAATTCCACTAGCGTCCCATAGTATTTTCAATAAAAAATTGTTTTCTTTTTTATGAGAGGCAACAAGACTTTGCATGCACGCCCTGACCCCTGCCCATCTTTCTCACCTTATGTCACTGAGTTCTCTACCCTGTCCGCCTGGTCTAAAATTTCAACTTCACATAGTCCTTAATTTTTTTTCTCTGTATTATTTATCACTATCTTACTATATCTATCTACATCTATAGATATATACATACAATATATATAGATGTAAACCTATTTATCTTGTTTCTTTCCTGTCTTCCCACTAGACTCCAAGCTCTAGGACACCAGGGATTTTGTCTGTTTTGTTCTATTGTACCTCCACAGCTTGGCATGGTGTCTGGCACATAGTAGGTGCTCATTAGTTAGTTGTTCAGCAAAGTAAATAAATCTCTTACCTACTACTATCTCACATGGTGCCTGGAACATAGTAGGCATGAAATAAATATTAGTAGGGTAAATGAATGAACGGAAAAAAATGAATGAAGCTGTGTCCACCAGTGGATCTTTCTCTAAAATCTTGTTTTTGCTCTAAGAGTCTCCTTCTGCTCCTCCAGCTTCCCAAGTTCTCTCCTTTGACCCCTACAGGGGTCCAAGGTCACAGGGATCTGGTTACAGAATCACGCATGCCTGTCCCCCACCGCCTCTATGCCCCAGATCACAGACCTCCTGATCACAGGCAGTGTGGTCAGGGGTTACAAACCAGGGCTCTGGAGCCAAACTGCCTGGATTAAAATCCTGGTCCTCCCACTTCCTTATTGGGTGAGCCTCTCATCTGCAAAATGAGGAGGAATGACTACCTACCCCTGGGGTTCTGCAATGTACCTACTGAATGCTTGTCTCCTACTATACCCTGAATGTTCAGAGGGCAGGGACCAAATCCACAAGTTCATGGTTGATTCTTCAGCACTCAGTAGGTGCCCAATAAATTGGAGAATGAACTTCCATGTTTCCCACTGTACATGACACCCAGCGTGTACACGACTAAAACTGGTCAGACAGCACTGCAGAGGCAGACCACCCCACCCCATCCCCCCACACCCCTCCCCCGCACTGGCCACACCTAGGGTTTCTGCCTCATCACCCATCACCCAGGATTTACCTTCTCCATCCCTTGCCCGAGGATCATCACAATCCCTGATTCGGCAGGTGGAGGTGAGGAGAAGGAAGTCCAGTGGCAGTCATCACCATCCATCATCCTATGCCCAGGGGTCTCCATGTACCCCATATCTCTAAGCTACACTAGAGCCTTTCTGCTCATAGGCTTTTGACCAAACCCCAATCTTTGCTGTTGCTCCCCCTCTCCTCATGCTAGAATCCAGCCAAGTCCCCCGTTCAAACAGCCTCCAATAGCTCAGGCCACAGTGTTCTCTCTCCTTCCTGACCACCCACTGAATGTATCGACCGAATCGTGCTTTCTGGCATTTGCTTCCACCTAGGCTGGCATTTGATTAGGTTCTGGCACAGGTTCTCATCTCACTTGCCTGTCAGATCTCCCCAAATCGACTTTAATAATAATAATAATAATGCTCCCTCACATCTGGAAACCCAGTGGGCACTTGTACAAAGAGCTTCCATTTTTTTTTTAACCTCTCTCTGTCTCTACAACCACCCCAGAAAGTAGAAAGTGAGGATGTAAAATCCTCTTTATTCTACAAATAAGGCAACCGAGGCCGTGATAGGCTCACAGCACAAACTCCTCACCCCCTTCACCAGCTCAGCCATCAGCACCACCGTCCACCAGTTGCCCAAGAAACAAGGGCAACATTGCCATCCTTTATCTCATCCTTTCTCTCACAGCCAGACAGCCCTCAAATCCTGAAAATGACACCTCAGTCTCTCTCCAGACCACTCACTGCTCTATAGCTTTACCACTTTGGCCCAGGTGAGATGGCCATCAGCCCTCCACAGGAGGACTGCGAAGGTACCCCCTGCCATCTCCACAATTCCCCACCCCACCCCATTTGTTCTGCATATTGCATCAGCGCAGTCTTTCTCTGATGCATTCTCATTTATTCATTCATTCACTCATTCTTTTGACAAATGGTCATTGAGAGCCTACTACGTGCCATGCATTGTTCTAGATGCTGGGAATACAGCAATGAATAAAATGAAGCCCTTGCCCTCATGGAGCTTGTATTCCAACAGGGAGGTAGAGGACCAGTAAGAAATAATCACGTAAATATATAGTACCTAGAGAGTGACAACTGTTATGGAAAGAAAAAAGCAGAGGAGGGAACCAAGAAGTGCTCAGACAGGAGAGAGGATTGTTATTATACCAGCTAAGGAGGGAAGCCCTTACTGAGCAGACAGACCTCTGAAAGAAGTGAGGGAATGAGCCTGGCTGACACCTGGGGCTGTTCCAGGCAGATGGAACAACAAGTACAAAATCCTCAGGTGGGATTGTGTTTGGCAAATTCATGTTTGAGGAAGTGCACAGAGACCAACAAGGCTAGAGGAGTAGAAGAGGAAGAGATTTGGTGGGAGGCCACGCCTTGCAGAGCTCGCAGGCCATTTAAAGACTTTGGCTTTGTCCCTCAGTGAGATGTGGAATCATTGGAGGGTTTGAGCAGAGAAATGACACAATTCGATTTACATTTTAACAGGATCCCTCTAGCTGTTTCGTAGGAATAGACTGTGAGGGGGACAAAGTAGAAGCAGGGAGACCAGTTAGGAGGCCACTGCGGCAATGCAGAAAGAGATGCTGATGGCTTGGGCCAGGGTGGTGGCGTGGAAGTGGTAAAAAGTGGTCAGGCACTGGATGATTTACGGAGGTAGAGCTGACAATATTTGCTAATGAATTGGATGTGGAGTGTGAAAGAGGAGTCAGGAATGACGCCAAGGATGATTGCAGATTGGATCTTGTCACTCCACTAGTTCCCCACTGCTCTTACATTTGTCCAAACCTCTTAACATGAATTATAAGGACCTTCACAATCTGAACCCCCTCACCTCCCCATGCTGTTGGTCTAATCTTCAGCAACAGTGACTAGTACTACTGTTTAACAGTTATTGAATGTTACCTCATGCCAGGCCTGAGCTAAGCCCTTTACAGATGTCATCTCATTCATTCTCTACAACTATTCAATGAAATGAGCAATATTATTAACCACTTATTACAAACATAGCCATTTCACAGAAGAAAAAACTGAGGCCCAGAGAGGTTAAGTAATTTGGCCAAGGTTACACAGCTGGTCAATAGCAGACCTAGGATTTGAATCCAGGAATTCAATTCCAAAGCTGTTTCTGAAACCACCAAGATAGATTTACATTTCAGTTCTATCTCACCATGAGTTATTCTCCTAACCTCTGTGTCTTCTAAGTGGCAGTTCCATGTGCTTAGAACATTCTCCCTCCCATCTTCACCCCCACCCTCCATACCTTTGTCTGGCTAGATTGCCTTCTTCTGGGAAGCCAAGCAATTTAGGGTGTGGTACCCCTGCTCTGAGCAACCACTGGCTGCCTCTGCCTGCTGTTTCTGCTCTGCCCACCCTACCACGTAAGGGCCCATTTAGGGACCTGCTCTCCCCTTCTAGTCACGAGTTCTCTGCGTATCTGTCTCGCAGCTGTATCCATAGAGCAGAGGACAGTGCCCGGTACCTAGGCACTAGGTAATTAATTACCTGTTGATAGATGAATGGGGCCAAGCTCCATCTCAGACATTCTACCTCTCAGTAGGAGGCACTTTGTATCCACCCTCTAATAAATGCTTAGGTCTGTGCCCCACATCTTTGCCTTCTCACAGCCCCTACAGTGTTACCTTCATAGCAGCTAATAATAATAGCTAGCATTTACTGAATGCTTACTTTGTGCCAGGCACAGTACTAAGCACTTTACAGGGACTATTTTATATAATCCTCAACGCATCTATGAGATACACATGCTTATTATCTCCATTTTACAGCTGAGGAAACTGGCTCTCAAAGGTTAAGTAAACTCCCCAGGGTCAAAATGTGGTTCTAGGATGTTAAACAGTTGGCGGATTGAACTGATGACATTGGCATTGACCTGTGCCTGCTTCCTCTATGTCCATAGCTCTCATCAAAAGGCCTGCTCCAGAGTGGGCACTGGCTCAACCAGTAAGCAAATCCACAATTCAGCCTTCAGGCCAGGGAAGAAGGACCCCCACAAATCCCCCAGAGTTTCCCTCTCCTCATTCATCTCCCCCTTCACACCCTTAATAAAAGCTCTGAGAGTGACCGATGGAAGAGTGTGATTTCCTCGGGAGAGCAGCAGCATTTACATGGGAACATTCAAACAGGAACAGAATTCTTCTGCGAGGGCATAGGCTTCAGAAGACAGCTATGGATGGAGAGTTGTTGGAGAGGCCGGGGTGCCCAGGGACAGAACGATCCTTTATTTATTTATTTCCCTCTTGGAGGCCTTCACCTTTCATTAAAACAGCCTCCGGATGTAGGTGCAATCAAACATTCATTAGACAAGCAAGGTACATTTAAGAAAAAACTAACAACGCACGCGCAAGCGTACACGTACACACACACACACACACACGCACAGCAATAATCAATCTGTGAAATGAAAACGGTCCTTCAGGCGAGAAAAGCAGGCTGTTCCTCCACACTGTGCTCCCTGAGCCCTTTGTCCGCCCCTGGTTCCCACGAGCCAGCCAAGGTCCCTTAGCTGACTGCCCTGAAGAAAGCTACGACCCCAGGATCTGGCATTTGTGTGGGGGAGGACCTACAGAGCAGTCCGTCCCCGCTGGCCAGCCTGACACAAGGGGGTGTTTCCAGACCCCCCTACACCCCACCTCGGCAGGCTTTCCCACCGGTCTGAAGCGCACCCAAGAATTCAGCTCTCATCTGTTCACACATCCTGACTCCAGGCTCAGAGCTCTGCGGTGGGGGTTGTCTACACAGGGCAGTGGGCATTTGCCCAAAGCCCGGTAGTTGGCGTAATGGGGGATGGAGGTTGGTTGTCCAGGAAGTCTACCCTCCTCCTCGCCTCAATCACGACCGGCTTCCCGGAGGAGGGGACGGTGACGGAACAGGGAATGGGGACAAGGAAGTGGCTCGACAGATGGGAAGTGGGAGGCTCTTCCCAGCATATGGGGCCGCGTGGGCGGAAGGCGTCTGGGCCGGGCCAGGGGGAGGGAACACAGGACAGTCCCTGGAGCAGGCAGCGCGCTGGAGTGGGGGTGGGCGTGCGAACCGGACTTAGAGGGGCGGAGGTAAGACCCCAAAAGTGGGGGCTGTGGAGAGGGGGCGGCCTAGGAGGCGCTCGCCCCCAGCCTGCGGAGGCCGCAGCACGCCGAACGCCTTGCACAAGGGCGCCCCCTGATGGCACCTCACGAGTCACAGTTTCTATTTTCTTTAATCAGTTTAACAAAATCCTTGATCGAGTGCTTCGTAGGAGCCAAGCGCCTGGGCCGATACCTTCTTTGGCGGACGCTACCGTGCCCATTTTTCCGAAAAGGGAACGGATACCCGGTGAGATCATACAGCTCGACTTCGTAGCAAGAGCCAGGATTCCAACCCATGCGTTCATTTACTTCATTACTTCATTAAGAAGTCCCTACTGTGTGTTAAGGATTACAGTACACAGCACCAACAGGTCCCTAGCCTTGTGGGGTTTATAGTCTTGGTGAGGAGACAGCACACAAGTAAACAAATAAATGAGCAAAATCATTTCAACGCTGTGGAGGAAATAAACCAGGGTGTGGAGCTAGGCAGCAACTGCTCTCTCGGCTTCCCCCAGCCTGCCTCCCCCTCACTGCTCCCTGGGGGACTGGGATTTGTCAGCCTTGGTTTCAAGGCAGGCAGCAAAGGAAGGTGGCTCTGGGGGTGAAACTAAGGTGGTGGGGTGCAGATTTTCAAGGCCAGGAGCTGCTCCCATCCCTCGCAACCCCCCTCACATGTACCCACCAGGAGCACCTGCAGCCCCAGGCTTTCCCACTGTGGCCAACCGGCTGAATTATTTCCTCATCTCAACCGGATGAGTTTTTAATCTGTCTTTATACAGAAGCCTGGCTGCCTGCGCGGGGATTATTACTGAGTTCTCTGCACATCGATCCTGCCTCCCCTGGCTGTTCTGACCAAGTGAGGCTCTGAAATGGAGGCAGGAGGGGTCTCCACTCTGGAAAGATTTAGGGGAGCACCACTGCTGCCTGGGGGCAGAGGCCTGCAACATTCAGGCATCAGATGCTCAGAATTTCAGGGGCACTGGTTTGCAAGGTGTGGGTATGAAGGGGCAAAGCTCATTGTTTGAGCTCGGGAGAGGGCTGTTCCAGCAGTAGCAGGTTACTGTCTGCTCAGGCAGCTTTGCAGCTCCAAGGGGAGAGATGAAAGGAAGCAGGAGAAGCTGAGATGGCCTGGAACGGACCCCCGCTCTGCTGTTTACAAGCTGTGTGCCCTTGGGCAATTACTTCATCTCTCCTCTTCTGTACAATGGACATGGTTCCTGAGAATATTTAATGAGGCAGTGTATGCAACAGACTTCACACTAACACTCAATGTCAGCTATTGTTATTATTATCTGTGAAGCAGGAGTAGGAGTACTGGCTCTGCTTCCTGTGAAACTCAGTGGACAGAGGCAGCAGGTGAGAGGTGGACACATATGCAGTCAATCCTGCATTGGGTCAGTGACACACTCAGTCTGACAGCTGTTTAGATATGCAACCTAGATACACCCTCTCCTGCCTTCATATCTGGCCTGATAGCAAGGAACATGGGACAGAAGCTCCCACATATGACTTATCTGCCTTGGTGCCAGTAGATACCTGAGAATGACCTTTCAAGGGAGCAGATCTGAGCAGCTCTTCATTGCCCTGGTACAAGCCTCAAATGCCCTCCAGGGCCTGGGTGTGTCTCCCCTCCCTGCTTTGTCACTCACTTCTGCTCCTTGCCCTCCAGATAACCTGTGGCTCCTGCAAAATACTTGGCTCCTCCTCCCTCTGCCTTTCCCCTGGAATTCCTTCTTCCTGGGACACTTTCTCCTTCAAACTCTAACCTGTTGGCGACACGGACTTTGGTCTCTCGGTTCGTCAAAGTGGATGATCAGTAAATATTTGTTGAAGTGAATTGAACCCACCCCCATCCCAGTTGACTCCTTAGGGCCTCAGCTCAAACCTCACTTCTCAGGAAAGGCCTTCCCACTGTGTGTGTGTGTGGAGGGGCGGGGGTCTAGTTTCCTCTCCTTAAGTCTCCTGCACTTCCCCTGGAAAATAAACGTGTTTGATGTCTGTCTTCTTTGCTAGATGAAACTCCACAGGCCAGGAACAAGCTCTTTCTTGTTTATTGCTCTGTCTTCAGTTACCCAACACGTAGCCAGTGCTCAAGAAATATTGTGAACAAGCAAATGAATGGATGGATGGCACTGGGACTCCATGCTGCTGTGTTAGCCCTTCCCACTGACCCTCCTCCCTCTGCTGATGAATGACTTCTGGGATCTCAGAACCTGGTCTTGGCTCTCCAAACCCTCTTCCTTCTTTCTTCCTCCGGAGTCATTCATTCCCAGGCCACGCCCTGGTTCCCAGGGACACCCCACTGGCTGGGCCCTTTCAGCCTAGGTTGCCCCTCCCTGATGAAGAGTAGGGCCTGCTTTCAGTTCCTGAGGGCAAGCCTGGCCCAGGGAGCCCCAGGCCCACCTCCTTTACATCTTTCAAAGAACTCAGCTCTCAGACATGGTGAGACTGAGCCCCTCTCTCCCCTCACCAGCCAGCTGGGCCTAGCAAATGCCGAGTCATTGCTGGCTGCTGCCTGTCTCCAGCTCCTCCAGCCTGAGGAGCTGCCAGGAGCAAACCCAGCAGAGCCGCCCCTGGCAGCATCTGAAGCGCTTCACAACTGAAATCAAAGAGTTTCTGCTCTCTTTCTGCAGATTCCCACCTCTGCAAGGGCGGATGGAAGCCCTGGAATGAGGGATTGGGTCAGGGTGGAACCACCAATGCTGTCCCATCGCAGTGCTACCTTCCCAACCGCCACTCCGCTACCAAAGGCCTCTGGACACATACTGACAACCCAGCCTCAGTTTCTCCATGGGACCCTTCCCATTAAATGCTCCATGAGCATTTGCTGAGCTACGCCAAAGCTTCAGTGCCTGCAAATGCTGACTAATAATTAAGCCCCTGCGAACTGCCTGTAGATAAGCATAATCCCTTGCATTTATACAGCCCTGAACACATTTCAAAGCTTTTTCACATATATTATCTCATATGATCTCCCACAATAATCCTATTGGGTAGTTGCTAGGAAGGAAATTAATGTCCTTATTCTGTAGAGGAGAAAACCAAGACTTAGAGAGAGAAGACTCTTGTCTGAGGTCACACAGCCCATGGAGACCAAAGCTGGGCACAGGACACAGGTTCCCAATAGCTCATGGCTCTTAATTATCCTTTTGCCCAGGATTCTGGAGTAGCCTGATGAGTACAAACCCTCTCAGTTCTTCTGTCCATTCCAGCAGCAACAACAAATAGTTGTCAAGCACATATATTCAACTTGAATTATGTTATCTCATTCAACTCCGAACACAGCTTTATGAGATTGGCAATATTATTAGCCCCTATGTTACGGATGAGTGGCCAAAGCTCAGAGAGGCTAAGTAACTTGCCTGTTGTCACACAGGCTATTCAGATCCAGGACAAAATGCTGATTCGTTTGAACAATCTAACTTTAATCCCTATCCTTAGGTTCTCCCTGGCTTAACTGAGGCTTCCTTCTCAGATCCCAAATCTCTAGAATCCCTTCCTTGGAATCTGGGACTTTTAGAGAGTCTTTAAGTTCTGTGGCTTTCTGTTTCCCAGGTAGCTCATTCATTTACACATTCATTTGACAAACATTCACTGACGCCTTCCTCTGTGCCTGGCATGAGGAATGGCACAGTGGACAGCGGCCCAATCTCCTGCTCTGGAGGAGCTAGCCCAGGCTGGGGAAATCTGAGAGGGCTTCATGGAGGAAGGGGCACCCAAAATGAATCTTGAAAGATGAGTCGGGGGAAGACAGCAGAAAAAGAAGAAGGAAAATGGTCCAAGCAGAAAGAGCCTCAGGCAAGAGAGGGCAGCACCTGTTCAAGGATGCCATAAGTGAGATAGTTTGACTGGAGAAGAAAGGAGAGGTGAGGCTCGTGCAGTGTTGAAGAGGAGCATGTGACAGGTTAATGATCTGTCAGGTCTGTGTTAAGGATACTCTGGAAGCTGTGTGGAGGGTGAGGCTGACACTGGGGACACTGTGCTCTCTAGTGCAACATCTTTTCCAGTTATTTCTTGTCCCCTCGACCCTTGGAGCCAGCCCTGCAGATTGTGGGGATGCGGGGCGGGGCACTCTTGGCTTGGGAGAGACTTTGGAGGCTGGGGGTGGAGGTGTAGACCAGGTAAGATATGAAAGTCAAAGCTTTTCCACAGTGGTCTCCAGTGAGGTACCCATTGAGAGCAGGCAGAAGGAAGGGCATTCTAGATGATGGGAACAGCATTTGTGAAGGCTCAGAGGCAGAAGAGAGCAAGACCAGCTGTGGAGCTAGAGTAGCTCAATATAGCTGAAGCTAGCCAGGGTCTGGGCTACATGGAGTCACCACTGTATAATAAGAGTGAACTCAAGCCTTAATGGGTAAGAGTCCAGGGACACTGCAGATGGTGACCTAGGTTCAAACCCCAGGGGTTACTAGTTATCTGTCCTTGGGCAAATTACTTAATTTCTCTGATTCTCAGTTTTCTCATCTTTAAAATGGGGTTGTTGTGAAGAGTATACAAAAGGATACTCAAAGCACTTAGCATATAGTAAACAATAAATGCAACCTATATTATCATCATTATCACTAATATTATCATTATTAACAGTTCCACAGTGGAAATCTTATGTGGAGTACCACTTCGTAAAGAAGGAGTCTCATTTTAAAAAGCGTAAACAAGTTGCAACGTGTATTTATCTGTAATCTCCACATTCACAGATATGTGTGAAATTTAATCTGCAACTGTTTTCTCAGGGTGTCATCCCATCCAAAATCAAATGACGTTTTGGATGTCGGATGTTGATAGGGGCATTATAGCAACTGGCAGCAAGCTCGAGCCTGGGAGCCAGTACAGAGGAGGGGGCCTCTCGCAATCCCTGGAGCCCCATGTTTCGAAGCTGGAATGGTGGGGAGATCTTCAGGGCTTAGAAGTGGCTCTGCTTGTTCCAGTCAAGATGAGAGACTCAGCCAGTCATTTCAGAGAATCATTTTTCTGGACTGAATGCTGCGAGCAGAGTCTGGGACGTAGCCCCCATGTACAGAAATTTAAAATCTTCTAGAGTTACAAATTGATCTCTTAGAATCTGAATCATTTAAGCTTGGGAGTTAAGATTTTCAGGTGTTAACCATGGGACACCTAGCTCCAACATGGCGGGAGAGGCGAACCAGGTCCACTAATGCTATGCTTCAGAGCCTGCCTGGCTGGAATCCCACCTCCGGCTATGAACTGGGGGCCTTAGACATGTCACTTCTCTGGGGTTTGGTTTCTTCACATATACAACTGCACTGATCATTAGATCTAACTCAAGGGTTGTGTTAAGATTCAATGAAATCATGCACACAGAGTGCTTGACACAGTGGTCATCGCTGATATGATATACTTCTCCCTCTGGGAATCTTGATGACCAATTTCATAGCTCCAGGTGGGCTGCCTGTGGAGAGGGGCAAGAGGGAGGGACATGATGACAGATGTCTCATCAGACTACTGTCCCCTTAGGCAATGGTAGGGAGGGGTCCAGGCCCAGAACCACCACTGTGCCCAAAGGGTACAAGAACTTCTTACTGCAGTTGGGGAACAAGTCAGGCCTTGGCCTCAGTCTGAGAACAGGGAGGGAGCTCAAACCCCCCACAGAGCTGCCTGGACAAGCGTCCCTGTCCACTGTATGGGGGCACGGAGTTTGGGACAGGCCGAGGTCTACACTGGCAGTGCTGCTATATGATCTTGGTGGAGGCAGGGAGCAAGGCCAGTCATTTCCAGGCCTTCTGAAATCCAGAAATGTGAAGTTTTAAAAATCAGCACACATACAAAGAAATGGTTTGTTTTTTTGTTTTTTTGTTTTTTTGGTTTTTTTTTTTTGCAGCTGTTTTTGGCATTTGGGGAGTCATTTACCAACTTCAAGTTCAACTTAATGAAGTTGGGGGTAGGCAGCTTCCATGGGAGTTCTGCTTCCTAGCAATCTGCAGCCGCCCAGACGGCAAAGAGGGCTGAGCGGGTGCTGGCGGGGAGCGTTAACAGTAACACGTTGTGTATTTGTCATCAGAATGGAGCCCCCGGGCACAGGGGTAGTGCCCATGGCTGCTCAATGGTGTATTTGTCATGTGGCCACTGACACAATCAATTGACCCCCTTGCACACCGGTGTTTATTAGCCATTGTATAAATATTTCACCCCTCCCCAGCTGACACATAATCTCTTCTTTGCTGCCTCTGACAAATGAACATTTCTCTGTAGACTCTTAAATGAGTATGTGTCACAGCTATGTCACTGATTAATTTTTTTTACCACCACGAACAACGATGCATAGAAATGTAACTTATATTCATTTCCCGGCTTGAGCCCAGCTGTCTAAAAAATTCCACCAGCAGCTACGACTGACAGACAGCTATCCCAGCGCTTGGGCGTGCTGACATGTGGTTGTGTGAGTGCCAGCTTGTTAATTATGGGCTTTCTCTTCCGGCCTGGCTGCCGAGTAACCAGCCACAAGGACTTTAATCACTGTTGGGGCCAGGAAGGGCCTGCTTCGGAAAGCTCTGGGGACCGCCTCCCCAGCTTAACCTAACCACACTCGATTTTTTTCCTCCAAGCGTTGGCCACCTTTTCCTCTGGGCCTTGGTTTTGAGAACGCCCCTGAAGTCACCCCAGTAACACTTATTGCCACCTTAAACTCTCCGCCCACTGATCTGTGAGATCATGAGGGTAGGAACCGGATCTTGTTTGCTAAGCGCAGGGTGGCTGCTCCAGAAATATTTGCTGATGTTAAATCAGCTGAGGTGCAATTATTAAACAATGTACCAGCCACTTGACTTGTATTGTTCATTTCATCTTTTTCGGTGAAAATTCTTGGAGCCCCTACTGTATAGGCCTGTAGACCTGGGGCCAGAGGGAAAGGCGACCATCGCTTCAAGGAAAAAATAAGTATGTGGTTAGACTGGGCTAAGAAACTGGTCCTGGAGCCTTCCAGAGCTGGCCCTCCCTGGGTCCCACAGTGATGAAGTCCTTGTGGCTGGTTGCTTGACAGCTAGGCCAAAATGAAGTTTAGGTTCTAGTGATGGTGGACCAGAGATTCCCAGGGTAGGCATTATTTGTACTCTGGTTTGCAGGTGAGAAAACTAAAAGACGGTTCTTGCCATAGAAGTTGGCTGAGAACCTGTGTCATCTGACCCCCAAGGCTGCACACCTAACAATTCTCTGTCAATTGTCTGACCCCACAGTCTTTTCCTTGGGCTGCCTCAGTTTCTCTTGCACTACAGCTGCCCTCCCCTCCTTTCCTTTCTTCTTCTTCACATTTTCCTCCTCTTGGCAGATTCTCGAGTCACCTTGGGCTTCAGAGCCGACTCAGCATCTCTGCCTCCACCCCGACCTGTCCATCTGCTGCTCCCCTCTCCCACCCACCAGCACGGGACTGAGCCTTCAGCAGGTGTCTAGGCTGCCTCCCCACCCCCAACGTCCATGCACCTGTGTCCCATGCACCTGTGTCCCTTCCCTGATGTCATGTAACCGCTGGCTGGAAGCCAAGTGCACGACACCTGGGGACACTCGCAACAGTTCTGCCATTGCCCACAAGGCTCTCAAGACACTGATGTGAGAAATGGAAGGCTCTCCCCCTGTATATCCAGGGGACCAACTCTCCCTGATGCCATGTCCCGTGGAGTCCATGGGAATCACTGATGTGTATGGAAATGGGAGTCAGTCTGAATCCCAGTTTCTCTATTTACCAAATGTGTGTCTGTCCTTGGGCAAATTGCTCATTTTCTTCTTGTCTTGTACACTGTGCTAGTACCTATTCCACAGGGTTGTCATGAGGGTGAAAAGAGCTTGTGTGGAGCAGCACCCAGCATGGCGCCTTGCACATAGTAGGTGCACAGTGAAGGACTTTCGAGACTCTGACCCATCTTGACCAATCACCTCCCAATCAGAGAAGAAAAGCTGCTTGAACTTGTCTCCTGAGACGCATGCATGTGCCTGGTGATACCCACACTGACCTAGGAGGTGGCCCTCTGTGACTCCATACACCAGGTAGCTCTGCCTCTCTTCTTCCCACCTGGCCTCACTGGTGTGGGAGGAGGGGCAACTCTAGGAAATGAGATGAAACTGCTGGGATGGAGCTGCCCAAAGGGTCTGCTTTCACCTTCAATAAGCATCATCCAAAACAATGGCCAAATGTGAGCCTTCAGTCGACGCAGCACTGAATAAAGTACACGTTTATGTGCATTATCTCAATGAAAAGTCACGAAAACCCTCTGAGTTAAGTATGACTGACCTGATTCTACTGGTAGAGAAATCAAAACCCAAAGAGGTTAAGGAAGTTACAAAAGGTCCCACAGAGCCAGGACTTTCTTGAACTTGGGTCTACCTCCTTCCCAATTAAGAGCTCTTAACTACCACCATATGTCACCTCCCTCAGACCTCCCTCACCACTACACTCACCAAGGTTCCAGGGAATGCTCCAGGGAGCAGGCACCACCTGCTCTATGATGTCACCAAGGGCCTGCACTCTGACGTCAATGTCCCAGTGGGCCTGCGCTGTCCCACCTGTGGGGACTTAGTGGAGCTGAGGGCAAGGTCAGAGGAAGGAGAAGCCCGGGTGATGCAGAGCTGGATCAGGACCAGCATAACAGAAGGCCTGGGGAGGGGGCTGATGCAAGAAAAGTGCCCACACGACTGGCCCTTCAGTTGGAGGTTTGGCTGTGCCATCCCCCATACATTTCCTTGTTCGAAATGGAGCATGGAGCCCCGGAAATCAGGACAAAAGCACCACCCACAGCTCTGGTCTCTATGACTCAGATTCTACCTCCCACAGCCTCCTCCTGTGTGCGTTTCTGAATGTGCGTGTACCCGAGCATGCGCCCCGCCAGTCCGTGAGGCTGTCAGCTGTGCACGCATGTGTGCAAATGCATGTGCTGGGATGAGTACACATGTGCACGTGCCCAAGCGTGTCCCCCTGCATATCTGTCTCCAAGCCTGAGCCCTCAAAATATGATAACCGACAGGATCAATGGTGACCATCATGTTACTAGATGACATGCTTCCTATGTCCCAAGGCACATTGCCAAGCACTTTAGTATAGTACCATGTGGAATCTTTACCAAGTGGGCCTTATAAGGAGAGCACTATCATTATTCCCATTTTACTAACGATGAAACCGAGGCTCAGAGAAATGAAACTGCTTTCCCAAGGCCACACAGCCAGAAACTGGTGTAATTTTCAGAGGCCAAAGTCTGTAGCCAGTAAGATGTGCCTCCCGTCTTGTCCTCTCTAGGGAATTTGGAGAGAAGACGCCAAAGGGTCCTTAGTAACCAAAAACCAGCCAGGGTCCCTTAAAGAAAGGGAACCAGAAGCCAGAGTCTTGGAGGAGAAGGGGGACAAATAGTAGACGCCTGAGCAGGGGCAAGGCAGTTGTCTCTCAGA
The DNA here is from genome assembly GCA_028627145.1 of Eidolon dupreanum. Lineage (NCBI taxonomy): Eukaryota > Metazoa > Chordata > Mammalia > Chiroptera > Pteropodidae > Eidolon > Eidolon dupreanum. Next base: position 23,504,779 of record CM053515.1, read on the forward strand.
ACAGGTGTCAGAGAAGCTGTGACAGCCACTTAGAACCACAGTGGCAAGCCTCCTTTACATGGCGATTTGCATATATTTGCATATATTTGCATCACCAAATCTGTGGAATTGGCCTTAATGGTCCCTGCCTCAGAAGACTGGCAGAAGCTGAAGAGGGTGGGAGTGACAGGGAGGGCCCAGGGAATTCAGGAAGGGAACGGAGGGCAGAGGCAGTGCTGTGGAGGCACTGGGAGGTGCTGGGCACTGCTAAGAGGCAGTTTGTAGCAGAAAGATTGAGGATTTTCCCCCATGGTGCCCATCCCCGTGACGGCAGCAGGAAAGGGGGTGGGGATTCAGAAATTGGGAGAGCGGAGGAGGGTTTGGGTTCTCAGTCAGTGAGCGGCGCTCAGAAGGAAGGCCGAGGCTCAGGCCTGGGTCGGGAGCCCCCAATCCCGCGTTCTGGGAAGGAGGCTGGAGGAGAGAGGAGGACCTTGCACTGCGTCTTTCCTTTGGAGGGCCGCCTACTTGGCCGTAGGAGCTCAGTAGCTCGGTGTTGGCGCGCCATCTAGTGGAAATACTCGGGAAAGCGCCCCTTTCCTGCCTGCTCAGGCGCAGCCCCTTCCTCTGGCTGCCTGCAAAAAATCCGGTGGGTGTCTGCCTCCCCTCTGCGGAGGAAGCACACGGTAGAACCTGGTCCTGCAGCCCACGCTCTGAGTGGACCTGGAGATTGCGATTTTCCGGAGGTTCATCAGCAAGCAGCTTCCCACGAGGCTCGGGCCAGGCTTAGATGGGCTAATAGAGCAGAGCGGTGAAGAGTTTAGGGTTTAAAGTCAGAAAAGCATGGCTGTACTGCTTACTGACAGTGTGACTTTGGCGAATTAACCTCTGAATCAATTTTCTCATCTGTAAGTTTTCTATTCTGTAATATTTACTTGTGAGAAGAAAAAGAGATAATAAATGTTAAGAGCTTGTTAATAAGGTCAGGAATAGGGAAAAGTACGTGAAGTGCCTAGGGCACAAAATTTAAGGATTTGGGACTTGGCAGGACACTGAGACCTCTTTTCAAAAATTTTTTTTTAGGCGAGGCAACCCTTGTTTGACCTTACAGATTGCAAAGATCTTGTCAGTTTAGAATCCCTTATTTTTATTTATTTATTTTTTTTACGCCTATAGCACCTGGTCTTCCTAGGTGGTCTCTCATCCAAGTACTAACCAGGCCCGACCCTGCTTAGCTTTTGAGATCAGATGGAATCTGGTTTGTTCAGGGTGGCATGGCCATAGACTGAGACATCCTTAAAATTTGAGTCCTGGGCTCCTCATTCTTTTTACCCTAGTCCTGGCCTGGCTTGTTAGCCCATGGCCTGGTGCATGAGGAGCTCCTGTGAATATTTTGTTACTGCTGTGAGGATGCTAAGGCCTTGGGAAGATAGCACCCTACTCCCAAGACCTAAAAGGAAGTAGCATCCCAGCTCCCATCTGGCCTGGTCTGGCAAGGATGTGAAGTGATACTGGAGGCCAGAGGGGTGAGTGGCTACTTCACCGTGAGCAAGAATAAAGAGGTCACAGGGAGACACGGATAGAGGCGGATATTGGGTCACATATTGTGTGTGCTTCTCAGATTCCCTCTGACCAATTGATAGATAAGTAAGGGACTCAGGCCTGGTTCACAGGTGGTCAGTGCAATATGTTGGTGTGAGTCGGATGTGGACGGCTGCCACATTACAGCCCTCTTGGAGTGACCCTAAAGGACAGTGGTGAAGGGAAGTTCCACCCCGGATGCAAAACTTTGAATAGCACATTTGGTCATCAGCTTTGTCTAGAAGTATAGGCAGCCTGAAGTGTGTTTATTCCCTGGTCAGGAGCCTGGAAGGAATAGGGCCAAGATAAGTAACAAAGAGAGCTAAGGAAAGGTAAGTGGACAGACTTCTGGGAGTGGGCATCAAGTGTGCAAACTTCCCGGTCTCAAGAAAACTCTCTGCAGAGCATCCACTGCCAGGAGGCTCTCAACTGGGCATATTGAATGATTCGTCAGGTGAGTGAATTTCTTCCTGCTCCTACCCCAAATGCCCATACCAAATCCCTGAGCAGAGAGTGCTCTTGGTGCCAGGGATGGAGGCAATGCATGGTCTCAACCTGCACCGCACCCCATTCCAAGGCTGAGCTTGTTCTAACACTCCGAGGGCTCAACCCACCTACAGTGAGACCCACACTGAACATTCAGCATGGGTCTCTTCCTCCGAAGACCAGCTAAGCCCCTGGCAGCAGGTGGATTGCACTGAACCCCTTCTTTCCACCTGGAGAGAACAGTGTCTTATCCTTACTGGAACCAGTGTGTGCTTGGAATTTTGACTTGTCTTCCTTGCCCATTGTGCCTCCACAAAGAAGATACAGTAATGGGGTCATCTAAGACTATTACTTTCAGCTCTTACATTTAGGTCTTTGATCCATTTTGAGTTCATTTTTATGTACAGTATGAGGTGATGATGTGACGGTGACAAACAGAGTCCTTGGTCTTGCTCAGTTGTACCTCATCATCCAGAAGCAGTCGGCCTGGCAGAACAGTGGAGCAGACTGCTAAATGCTCAGAAGATACTGGCAGGAGCGCGTCGCCTGTGGGTTTGGGCCCTGAACTCCTTGACATGGTATTTGTTTTGAATAGCACTGTGTCCCCTATACCTAAAAACTGCAAGAATAATGTGCAAGTGGAAGTGACCCATCTCACTCTCAGATCTACACAATTTTTGCTTCTTGTCTCCAAATCTTTAGGCTCTGCCAGTTAATTCTCCCTCTGCCAGGGAGGGAGAACATACACGAGGGCACACAGCAATGTTTCCACGAAACTGGAAGCTGTGACTGCCACCTAGCCACCTCCTCATGCCAGTGAACTAATTGCAAAAGAAAAAAAAAAAAGGGAGGGATTACTGTACTGGTCAAGGTCACAGATCCTGATTGCCATGCAGAGCCAGGGCTGTAGATAGGTGCATTTAAATACAATGAAGTCAGAGAAGGGCATGTTTAGACCCAACTGGGGAGTCACTGGGCATCTCTTAGAGCTTCCCATCCAGGAGTAATTGACAACAGGCAACCTCAACAGTCCCCAAAGGGCAGGCAACCCAAGGATCAGACCTCTCAAAGATGAAAGTCTGTATGATCCCATCAGGAAAGTAGCCCAGATCTGTAGCAGGCTAGCTGAAGGTAAGAGAAGGAGGGAGATAGTATCAGTTACGGACTCAGGACCCATGGGGCAGTGGAGACCATGGCTTGCTTCGTTAGCCCTCTTGCCTTTATCTTCCTTGATATCACATCTTGTGCTATCTTGAAGGAGATTTGTTTACTGTGGACTGTACCTCTCTTTTTGAGAAAAAGTGATAATAACTTTGTTCTCATAAAAAAGAAAACAAAACAGAGGCCTTAGGTCGTGACATGGAAGTCAAATACAATGGCAAGGCATGAGTGGATCCCAGTGGCATGGGAGAGGGACCGTATCGAGACACAAACCTTTCTTCTCTCTGCCTTAACTACCTCTTTCTCTGACGTTGCCTCTCCACTTTCAGACTCAGACAAGAAGCCACACTGTGCAGTGTAGGATCTGGTTTCTGAGTACTACCAAAGGCTAGATGACAGAACCCAGAAGCTTGGGGGCTTGGGGTGAAACTTTACCCCTAGGGATAGTTTGTGAGTGAGTGCTATGGGGTACTTCAGGTGTGCATCCTCCCTGTAGCTTCTGGAGAAGTCCCTGCACGTGCTGAGCCCACACACTGGCTGTGCCACATGCAGTGTCTGTCTCTCTGTGGTCTGCTGGAAGTACAGTCTGGACAGTGATGCATTGTACCACCTTGCCTTGCATCTCTCCTGCCCATATTTCCCTTTTCCTCACCCTCAGCCCCTGGGCTTTCACCCGAATCCTGGCCACAAGAGGACCTAAGGAGGACCTGGCTTCCAGAGTCCCTAAGACAAGGAGTTTCTGAGAGCTATCCTCCCCTGTGTCTCCCACTGTGGTCACTGCTGGAACCCGAGTCTGACCACACTAGCACCACTGCTGCTGAAGCCAAGGACGTAGAGTCTTGGAGGTGGAGGGTGGGCAGGAACCAACTAACTACTGACATCTGAGAGACAAGAGAGGAGAAGGCAGACAGGGACAGGAAGGAGGGAGAGGAGCAGAGGGTAGAAAGTTAAGTCTCAGTGAAATTGTCCACTGTAAATGGGCCTGTGCAGACAGTTTTCTGGGAAGGAGTGGATGGATCCTGGAGATGAGAAGAGAAGACAATATTTCCTCTCCAAACTTGAATGGACACACCCATCCACACCTGGCTGTGAGTGAGCTCCTCTGAGCTCCCTCAGACCTCCATATTCCTGGCTTGCGGGAAGTGTCTGCCTCTCAGATGACCTGGACAGTGAAAGCATCAGGAGTGAGTGGGCGGTGTTGGGGGCAAGAGAGGCAGCCCCAGGCAGAAGGTGAGGGCAGCAAACAATGACTGTTCCCTTTTCCATGTAAGGAGACCAAGAGGTGCTGGACTGGGGCTGAGGGACCTGCCCTCCTGGCCCAGGTCTCTCACCTCTGGCTACTCCAGATTCTGCAGTTCATAAACCCTGCAGGCCCATGGCACAATCCATCCCCAGAGCACAGCCTCACACTCCAGTGGAGTTACGTGTCCCAAGAGGGACAGACTGGGGGCAATTTGGTGGTTAGTAGGGAGGCAAGGGCAGGAGAAAGTTCAGCCAGAGACTGAGGCCAAATGTCCTCAATGTCACCCCTGCACCCCACTCTGCCTTTCACCTCCCGGCCTTTCTTTAGCTGTGGAGGGAGTGCATCTAGCTGGGGACAGAAGTCCCAGCTTAAAACTGTGGTCTGCTAGTTCCTGGGGCTGTTCTAGCCAGTCTTCTACCTCCAGGCACCACCCCACTTTCCCTGCATTTTTCAAAGCAGAAAGGAGAGCAGAGTCGAGGTGCCTGAGCCCCACCTGCCTGGGGTACATCAGTGAGACTGGAGGGGACCATCTATGAGAGAGTGTGTGGATATTTTTCTAAGGAGGAGTCCATAATTGTCATCAGATAAAAGTTTAAGATCTGCCTGTCCTATCCAGTATGGTAGCCACTAGCTACATGTGGCTATTTGAGTTTAAATTAATTATAATAAGATGAAGTCACTCAACTCCTCTAGCTCACCAGCCACACTTCAATGTCTAAATGGCCACGTGTTGGACAGCACAGATATAAAATATGTCCATCATTGCAGAAAGTTCTAGTAGACTTTAATGTTAAAATTTTGTCAAACTTTATTGAGGTATAATTGACAAAGAAAGTTGTATAAATTTAAAGTATACAATGTGATGATTTGATATACAAATATATTGTGAAATGATCACCACGATAAAGTTAGTTAACATCCATCACCTCGCATAGTTACCATTTTTTTGCATGTGTGGTGAGAACATTCAAGATCTACTCTCTTAGCAAATTTCAAGTATACATTACAGTATTGTTAACTGTAGTCACCAGGCTGGAATTAGATTCCTGCGCATCAGCTTTATGCACAGGGCCACAGAGACCTAAAGCGGGGGGGCAACCTGCCCAAGGCCCTAAGGGAGTCAGTGGAGGCAGCAAGACTGGGTGCCCTTCATAAAATGTCTTGCAGTAAAATCGTGTAAAAATATCTTCTAATAGTTACAGCTCACCTGAACAGCCTGGGATGCAAGGAGACAGGGCTCTAGTTGTAGAGGTGGGGATGGGGGGAAGGGAGGAGTTCTCTTTTTGTCCCGCCTCCCCCCCCCCCCACAGAGCTGCCCCAGCCTCCAGGAAAAAGGAGGCTTAGAGGCCCAGAACTCCCTCCTCTCCCCATGATGACCTCATCCTCACAAAAATGTGAAAAGGACAATGTAAAGCTGTATAGAGGGAAGATGTTGGTGGTGGGGTATGGGTGGGAGAGATGGCACAATCCTGAGGCCTGAAAAATTGGGGTGGTGAGGGCTATGCTGATTGTAACGTCTCCATGCAGCCATCTTTCTAAAATCTAAGTCTGAAACTATTACCTCATGCTTAAACTCTTCTTGGACTAGAGACCAAATGCCAACTAAGAACCATGAGGGGCAGAATGGCCTGGCCCTGAGGCCTCTGAATCTCAGTTAGCCCCATAGTCCCCTTCTCTTTGCTATGTCTCTATTTCTTACCTCAGGACCTTTGCACTTGTGGTTCTTCTGCCTAGAATTCTCTCCCTGCCGCCCCCAATTAACTCCTACTCATCTTTATTTATTCTTTTTTTTTTTTTTTACACCTACAGCACTTGATATCCCTGGGTGGTCTCCCATCCAAGTACTAACCAGGCCCAACCCTGCTTAGCTTCCAAATCAGACAGGATCAAGCACTTTCAGGGTGGGCATGGCAATAGACAACTCCTACTCATCTTGATCTCAGGTTAAGTACAGCTTCCTGGAGAAATCTTCCGGGACCTCCAGATCAGGTCGGCTTCCTCTGTTAGGTGTTCTGGTAGTGCTTCTCTTAAGAACACTCATCTCAGTTTGTAATTATATATTTATTGGTGGTTCTTTGATAAATGTCTCATTCCCCTAGCAGACCATGTTCTTCACCGTCTGCTTCTGCTCATCGTTGTATCTCTAAGTCCTTGAGCAGTGGTTGGTCCAGGAGAAATCCTCAATAAAAATATGAGAAATAAATGAAACGATTGAATGGATGTGTTTCTTTATGCAAGAAACATTTTCCTCAGAGCCCATCCCCATCCCGACTGGCCCATTTCATCAGGACCGAGCGTGGGTGACAGCTGTGCCCTCTACCAACCAGAGGAGAGAAGGCAGGGGAAGAAATGAGACCTGGAGGCTCCAGAGATGACGGAGGTGACCAGGAGTTGCAGGGGTAAATGAACACTGGATGAGGAGCACCAAAAGTGGTGGAACCGACAAGATGACAACCAGGGAGCTTGGGAGATAATAAAACTGCAAAGGGCAATGTGGTCTTAGTTAATGATATGATGCCCTGGGGTAATTGATTAAAACAAGATCATGGGATGTACCAGATGACAGAGTAACAGGCGAGCTGGTTTTAATCCAGAGTCACCATGGAAGTGACTGGTAAAAATAATAAAAAGGAATGGGAAATATTTATTGAGCACTTACAGTGCATCAAGCCCTTTCCACTCATTCTTATATTTCCACGGACTAATCTTTACAACACCGTGTGTGGTAGGCACTATTATCATCTCCATTTTGTAGAAAAGGAAATTGAAGCACAGAGAGATTAAGTAACTTGACTCAGGTCACACAGCTGACTTTAGAGACTGCGCTGTTAATTACTACATCATCCCATAGCATTCCAGCGAACAAAACGGCCTCCTAAGTGATCGTGGCTGTAGTAGTGTGTGGTTTGAGTGAGGAGGGGGAGGAGCAAGGAGACTCCTGGAAGGGGTATTAGAAATTCCCTTGCACACCCCCACGGCTTGGTTCTACCCCTTCCTCTGCTCACTCCCTTTTGTCCTGTGTGTTAGGGTTAAGATTTACTAATGTCACCGTTTTGTCTTACTCCTTCCTTCCTGCAATATGCCAGACAGGCCGAACTAAAACTACACATAATGAACATGGGACAGAGAAAGACTGGGCTGGCTATGGGAAGTACTCCCGGAAACGGGCTAGCAGGGAGGGAGAAGTCCCAGACACTGGGCTTTGTAAGCCACGTGGAAGTGTTGTTGAGGTTATGAGGTCATTTAAGGGATGAAGCATGGGTGAGCCTGGTCATTCTCTTTGTTATATGGACTGTACCTTATTTTTAAACTGTGGCTCCCATGCATGCTCTGGGTCACATGAACCCTGCAGTTTATATTGGAATCGGACCAGGGCAGACAGATTGGATGGTGACGGTCAATAATGCAGCCTCTCTTGCCAGAGTGAACTGGTGGGGGTCCAGGGTTAAGGTTTGGAGAGGGTTCCTTCCCAGTACCCTTTGCCCACCAGGCCCTGAAGGAGTCAGAAAATACCCCAAAACAAAAAAGGCAGCTCAGCTCAGGTTACCAGCTAGGGCTGTCCAGGGACTGAGTTCTTCGGCTCAGCCTGGCATGGCTGATCTTGTTGCAGGTGGACTCCTTGGGCAGTGAGAATGAAGGAGATCTGGCTAAGGAATAGGCACCTGACGTGGCCCCACAGTGAAGAAGCCCCTCTGAGGGACCCTATCCACCCACCCAGCCTCATTCTCATTCCTATAAAGTGGCACACCTCACACTTTACCATTCCCTCTGCTCTCTTTTCCTAGGATGCCTTCAGCTCTTTTAAGACATCCTGTGACCACTCGGTCCTTAATTTCTCAGACCAACAGTCTTCCCCTCATCCAAATCATCTAGGGAGGCATATACCCCACCCCCACCCCCCAAGGGAACAGTGACTTGGTGCTCTACCCAATTCTTAAGCATTCAGAGAAAAGATCAACCCTTGAATGCCACTCCCCTTCCTTAAGCTCACTGGCCTCCTTCTGCTCATCCATTAGGGGCCAGGGCTGATATCTGCTGCAGGCTTACTCTGTGAGTCACTGTGCCCTCATATCAGACCTGGTCAGCCCAGGCATGGAGGAGGGTAGAAGACAGCCTCAACACCTGGATTCCTGGACTACAGCTCCATGGAGTGGAGTTTGGGGAAATATCCACTGAACTCAAGTTCAGGGTCGCAGAAGCTTCAGCACTTATCTTCATGAGCCTGAGATGATTCCATTCCCTGTCTTTCTTTTCACTCATCTCTGTCTTGACCTCTTTCTGCCCTGAAGAAGCTGAGAATGAAAGAGCTGGTGGAGCAGAGACCGAAGCCCAGGGACACCCCTCTTCCAGCTCCCAACGACCCTAGAATTAAAGAGTTTTCTTTGTCCCACTGTGCCTAGGCTACTGGAATCCCTTGAGTCTGCCCTGTCCCTTCAGTGACAGATTATGAGGGCACAGAGAGACAGAGTAGACACACAGAGAAAACCACAAAAAGATTCAGAGCGGAGAGAAAGAAACAAAAAAGAAAAGAGACTGAAATAGGAAGAGAAACAGAGAAACAGAGATGGGCTTGAGGGGTAGAGAGAGACAGATACAGAGACAGAGATAAGAGAAACTGAGAAAGAAAGCCAGGGAGGAAGAGAGAAGGAAGATACAGACTACCCAAGGGCCAGAGGCTCCAACTCCTCTCCAAAGGGTTGAGCCGGAGGAAGTAGTGTCATTTGAGGGAGGGAGCTGGGTCCCTCTCTGCAGCTTTGCCCTGACTTTCTGGCTCAGGTGTCCTCATCTGAGAGTCACTAAACCTGGATGGGAAAAAAGTTACATTATTTATACTAATCTCTATTTGAAATTTAGTGTTTCCTTCAATTATGACAATAGCAATAAACCAGTCATATCAGCTATAACTATGGCTTTGTCGCCAATAGAAATTACATATATTTTTGTTTCATATTACAGTTTTGCAGTTATTTTGAAATACCATTTGTGCTCATCACTGCCTCAAAATTATGTGAGGTATCCAACTACTGCTAGATCTCATTTAAAGCATTAATAAAGAATTACCTATATTACTATCACATTAAAACTGTTTTATAATTATTGCAATATAATTGGTTTCCTTTGTAATCCTACATTTTTAAAATCATTTTATGCATTTTAAAATGTTATTCTAAGACCAGGTTCATAAGCTTTACCAGATTACCAAAGGGAAAAATGACACAAAAAAAGGATCAGAACCCCACCTGGTCCCTGACCAGGACTCCCTAGCACCTATCCCCACAAGCTCCCTGTGCCCTGTACTAATTTACTCAACTCTCCTCTCTTGCTAGGTTACTCTGAGTCCTCCAAGAAGAAGCTTCCAAGGCAGGATGAAATGTGCAAGGATTTGATTAAGGGAGTACCTGAGAGAGAGGAAGGGAGCCAGGGGCTGGGAAAGCTCTGAAGAGAGAGAAGGCAGGCAGGCAGGAGTGGGGGAAGCAACCTAGATCAGGAGGCAGTAGAAGGAAAGTTCTCAAGGCCGTGGTAGAATTCGTGAGCCAATGTCAGCTGTTAGCGGTGTCCCCCATCTCCCAGGAATGGACCTGCATTAGGATCTCTGCTGAGCATGGTCAGGGCTGGAGGCAGCCCAGTGGGAAGCTGGTCTTTAGAGTCAGAACTGAAGGAAGCTCAGAGAGAAGCAGCCCAGGCCCTTCATCAGTTTTCACTCCTTATAGTCAGAGGTCTGTAAGAAACATTCACCTGGCCCCACAGTTGTCCATCCTTATCTGTAAAGTGGAGGTGACAAAATTTCCTATCTTAAGGATTGTTGTGAGGAGTTATTGAGTTTGCCAATCAGTGTTTGCACAGGGCCTGGGACATAGTTCTCAATAATTGGTAGCCGTTACTATGGCCATTTTACTTATCGATTATTATTATTATTCTCTTTCTTAGAGGGAAGGAAGCTAGGTGGCTAAAGATGGCAGTTCCTCTCTTAGCCGGAACAACTGGGAGAGGTGGGGACCACTTGCCAACACTCCTCTCGGCTTCCCCTGAGGCAGGGGTCTTCCCCTAGCTACTGACAGTTCCTGTGTCTGCTGACTCACAGCCAGCTTCCTCTCAAACAAACAGGAAAACACAGCTGGCCAGCGCTTCCCTCCCCGCCCCCCCCTCAACACCACACAAAGCTAAAAGGCAACCCAGCTCTGAGGGGGAAGTGCCTCAGGCTCTGGGGGACAGGTTTCAAGGCTGGGGCTCCCGGATAGATGGGGGAGGGGAGAGGAGCCATTTCTCCTCAGGTGTCTTCCGATGAGAAATTGCAGCAAGAGGATGGGAAGAGGGTCTTCTCCCAAGGGTGAAAAGGCTGCTTGCTGGGTCATTGTGCTTGCAAGGCTCCAGCCTTGTCCTCACCCTGGTTTGGGAATAGAAACATGGCCTTGCTGACTTTCATCCCTAGGAAGAAACCTAGGCCTGGCCCTTGGGGACGAAAAGGCAGACGGAGACGCCTCTGCTGAGCCTCTGCCCCTATTCCCCCAGGTTACATAGCTGGGCTGCTGAAGGGCTTCCAACCCCCCCCATTCACTGGGTGCCAGGGTCCAACCATCCCGCTGCGCGCAGAAGTGCCCTGGGAGCTTGGGGCCCGACACTTTTCCCCTCCCCTTTTGCCGGGACGGGGAGGGGATGCACAGCGGTCCTACGCAGCGCTCTTTCTCTCCGGTTCTCTCCGGTTCTCCATCTCCGTTCTGGTCTCTGCCTCTTTGTCCTGGCCTCCAGCTCTATTCCGGTTCCTTTCTCGGTCCCCAAGAGGACAGCGCGGGCCAGTCCCGAGATAAGCGCTGCGGTTGGGTAAGGAGACCAAACTTTTTGAAGGCCCGCGCTTGCACAAGGAGTAGCCGGGGCCCCGCGGGGGGGAACGGCCGGGCGGGGCGGGGCTGGGTCCAGTCGGGGGAGGGCTGAGGGAGGCGGGGACGACGCGTTGGGACCTGGAGCCTTGGACAGCCCCGCGGGCACCGGGCAGCGGACGGCGGCCGCGCAGTAAGGTGAGGACCCCCGAAACCCTGGGCCTCTGCTGCCCAGACTCCTCCTCATCACCTCCTCGAGGGGCTGCGTGGGAATCCCAGGCCCCCTCCACGCCGGCGCCCCTCCCTGCGGGCGCCGGCCTCTGCCCCCTCCCTCTTTGCCCCCTCCCTCCTTGCCCCCTCCCTCGTCGCAGCCCGCGCTGCCCCGCGCTACCCGGCCCGCCCCCGGCACTCCTGCCCCGCACACCTCCTGGTTCCCAGTCCCGAGTTCTCGGCCAGGCCTGAGTCACCGGGAGACTGGGCTCTGAGTCAGGGCCAGAGGCATAGCACCCGGGCCCTAGCTTGGGAATGGGGCCCAGCCACTGAGAGGCAGGGAGAGGCCAGGACTGATGCAGGGGAGAGGGAGTCCTAGTCAGGACCCCATGCGCGAGAAACTGGGAAATCCATACCCGCAGAGACGGAGAGACAGAAACCTAGAGTCAGAGATGGCCAGAGACGCAGATACGACTACAGATATAGTTAAAATTAGAGACTTGAGACAGGGAAGAGCTTAATAACAGAGAGTAAAACAAGGAGAGAGACAAAAAAGATGGATTTGGAGGTTATCTTTGCCCTGTTCCTGGGGCTGAGACAGGGACAGGGAAGAGATAAAACTCAGAGACGACAGAATTAGAGGTAAGTCCAGGAAATAGACCAGGGTCAAGGTGAGGCTTGCCAAATGAGACAGAGCCTCTGAGACCTGAGCGCAAGGGCATGGGCAGGGAGAAAGAAGGCTTGGAGGAAGCCGAGGCGGGAGGATGTCATTTCGCATGGCTGAGCCCCCTACAGGGTGAGTGCAGATGTCTGTGCTCATGGTGTACACATGCTGTAGGGGAATGGAGAGTAAGACCCTGGAGTACCCTGGGCTCTGGCTCCTCATCTCTCTGGTCCAGTTCTCCACCCCGTGCCTACTCTGCTCAGGGCCAGAACCCCACATGCTGGGACTAGTTCGGCCTCTGTGGTCAGTCTGACCAAGGCGGGCAGGATGTGGGGGTGGCCGCCAGAACTGGAGGGACAGGAAGGAAGTCTGAGCAGAGACAATAGGTGGAAGGGGAGGAGGGACTGGGAACAACCAGGATTAGGATAGCTGAGCCTCAGCCTCAGCTCTGGAAACCATTGGGAGTGAGATCTGTACCTCTTCCTATGCCACAGCCGGATCAGGTCACACCACGGGGCCCCCTCCTCCCCACCATCTCACTCCACCTGCATCCTTGCAGGGTTCTAGCATCTTGGCCCATCCTTATTTAGTTGACTATGCAGAGGCAGCACTTTGACCCAGAACAGGGGTGGGCATGAGATTGGGGCAAGCCTTTTCCCCTCTCTCAGCCTCAGTTTGCTCATCTGTAATGAGAAAGCCCTTTCTAATGTTCTGGATTGGCTGTGTCTCCAGATCGCAGGCCTCTGGTTCTTTTTCTTTGGAGTCTTGTAAGCCCTATCCAGGCCTCAGACTTTGGGACGGGGAAGGGGAATCTCAGCCTGAGCCCTCCCTCCCCCCTCCACCTCCCCCCAGCAATGGCCTGAGCCCCCATGGCTGCCCCTCAGGACCTGGACATCGCTGTGTGGCTGGCCACGGTGCATCTGGAGCAGTATGCAGACACGTTCCGGCGGAATGGCCTGGCTACAGCGGGTGCAGCCCGGGGCCTGGGTCACGAGGAGCTGAGGCAGTTGGGCATCAGCGCCACTGGGCACCGGAAGCGCATTCTACGCCTGCTGCAAGCAGGCGCTGCAGAGGACTCCCTGGATCCCCCGTCAGATAGTGCCATGGAGCCATCCCCCAGCCCAGCCCCCCAAGCCCAGCCCCCCAAACCTGTGCCTAAGCCCAGGACAGTATTTGGTGGACTCAGTGGCCCCACTACCACCCAGAGGCCTGGTTTGAGCTCAGCCCTCTTAAGACCAGAAGTGCCCAGGAGCCCAGAATCCAGCTCGAAGTCCCCTCCTCTTCCCACCTCCTCCTCTGAGCAGCCTTCAGCCTTGAACACTGTGGAGATGATGCCCAATGCCATCTACTTTGGCCTGGACTTAAGAGGCGGGGCACAGACAGCTCAGGACACGTGAGTGGGGTTGGATCCCTGGGGATTCAATAGTGGGTGGGAGCGAGGAGGAGCAGAGCATGAGGGCTCATCCTTTCTCCTCGCTCCCTTAATGACCACTAGACATTTCCTCTCAGGGCCCCAGATAGCTCCCAGACAGCCGCTCCCGCCCCTGCTGTCAGGACCACCACAGGCACAGGTAGGTGGATTATCATGGGTTTGGGGGAGAGGGACAGTGCCCTTCAGGACTTCAGACACTCCCACCTGAGCTTCTCTTCCTGTCCCCCACATCCTCCTCCTAACAGTGCACATCATGGACCCTGGTTGCCTGTACTATGGTGTTCAGCCAGTGGGGGTCCTTGGGGCGCCCAACAGAAGAGAAGGCAGAGGTGCCTGTCAGGACAGGGCTGAACACAGGTGAGTATTCAGTAGGGTGGTGATGTCAGGAAGTGGGGAAGCTTGAGGAGCTAGTGGTGGCTATGTTTCCAGTTATTCATCGAATGTGCATTGAATGTCCACTGTGCCCCAGCCAGTGTATCCGTATCTGTACAGGTTCAAATACAGAATGAATGTAACAGACCTAGTCACCACCTCAGGCAGCTTGTGACTCAGTGAAGCAGAAAGGAAATAAAACAAGTTGATAAGCAAATGGGTATATAATTTAAAATAGGGAGAAGTGTTTTGCATTCTTTCACTTAACAAATCTTTATTGAGCACCCTATTACATGCCAGATATTGTTGTAGATGTTTGGGATAGATCAGAAATCCCTGCCCTTGGGGAAGATAGTCACTTAACAATGGATAAAATAAATAAGTTGCACCATGTGTTAAAAAGTGTTAAGTGCCATGGGAAAAAAAAATAGAGCACAGTAAGAGGGCTGGAATGGAGTGAGAGGGAGAGTGGTCTGCAGTTTTTCATGAAGCATTAGCAGAGTACTAAGAAGATGACACGAGCAAAAGCATGATGGGAGTGAGGGAGTTAGCCACAACGAGGTCTGGGAGAAGAGTGTCCCAGGCAGGGGTGTGGGCAGAATGGAGGCTTCAAGGAGACCCTGTGTCCGGGGGGAACCAGTAGCTGTGACAAGGCAGGCTGGGGCAGAGTGGGCTGGGTGGGAGGAGTAGGAAGAGATGACATCAGAGAGGTAAAGGAGCCAGACAGGCCAGGACCTTTAGGGACTTTTGATTTTACTCTAAGTGAAATAGGAAGCCACTAGAAGGGTTGGACTTACATTTTAAGAATCTCTCTGGTTGCTGTGTTGGGTATGGTCTGTAAGGGGCAAAAGCAGAAGCAGAGAGACCTGTTAGGAGGTTACTGCGGTAATTTAGGTGTGCCATCTCAGACTAGGTAGTGGAGATAAGTGTGAAGTGGTTGAGTTTTGGTTATATTTTGAAGGCAAACTATTCTAGTAAATTGGGGTTTGAGAGAAAAAGAGCAATCAAATATGACTTCAAGTTTTCAGCCTGAACGTACACTGTCCAGTGTGGTCTCCATTAGCCACATGTGACTACTGAACACATGAAATGTGGCAAGTCTGGAGTGAGATGTGCCATAACAGTAAAACAACTACCAAATTTCAAAGACCTAGTACAAAAAAAGCAATACTAGGTGGATATAATAGAAATAATTATAAATTATCTTAATAATTTTTATACTGATTACATACTAATATGTTAAAGTTTCCAGTATGTTGAGTTAAATAAACATATTATTAAAATTAATTTCACTTGTTTCCTTTATATTTTTTTTAATGTGCTACTAGAAAATTGAAAATTACATGTGTGGCTTTTCACATTGACTCTTGTTGGACAGCACTATTCTGAGCAACTGAAACTTCCTGGAATTGCCATGGTCTGAAATGGGGAGGACTGTGCCTAAAGCAGGAAGTAGGAGTAGGAGTTCAGTTTTGGCCAGGTTGAACTTGAGGTGTGTATTATACACCCAAGAAGAGATGACAAATAGGCCATTGGATATGCAAGTCTGGACTTTGGGTGAGAGTTCTGAGCTAGAAAGCTAAATTTATGAGCTGTCAGCATTTAGATGGGCGTACGTAGCTGTGAGTGAGTGTCAATAGACCAGAGGACCAAGATCAGAGTCCTAGCATATTCCAATATCAAGAGGTTTGGGAGAAGAGGAAAGATCAGTAAAATAGACTGAAAAGAAATGGCGAGTGAAGGCGAAGGAAATACAGGAGAATGTGATATCATAGGAGCCTAGCAAAGGATGTGTACAAGGAGGAGGGAACGGTCACTGTGTTAAATGCTGCTGAGAGTCCAGATGAGGACTAAGAACTGACCTCTGGAATTGGCAACATAGAGGTCACTGGGGACCTTGACACATGCTGAGGGTGAAAGCTTGATCAGAGTGGGCTCAAGAAAGAATGGAAGAAGGAGGAGGGGGAGGGAGATGGGGCAAAAATTAAATCATTTCTTCAATTAAAATAATTAACTTAAAAAAGAAAGAATGGAAGGAGTTAGAAATGGATAGACAACATTTTTGAGGAGTTTTTCTTCAAAGAAGAACAGAGAATTAGAGTGGTTCTTCAGAGTGGAAGGTGAAGTCAAAAAAAGTTTTCAATAGGATGGAATGTTACGTGGGTTTAATGGTGAACAGGAATGGTCTCGTAGAGAGGAAAATTAGCTGATGTTGGGCAGAGACAGGGGAGAAAGTCTGAGGAGAGGCCTTTGTGTAGATGAGAGGAAGAGAATCAAGTGCACAGAGGAGGGACTGGCTTTAGACAAGGGTGTTTACTGTAGTAACAGGAGGAAAGCAGAGTATGTGTGAAGTGGGGTGGATGAGATGCTGGTGTCTGCGGGGGTTCTTGTCTGGCTGCTTCAACTCTTCAGGCAAATAGGAAACTAATGAGTAGAGGAATCGTTCTCAACCTTGCTGCTCTATAGCCCAGGGAACATTTAAAACTGCAGATGCTTGGGTCCCACACCCAGAAATTCAAGTTTGAGTGTCTGGTGGTATGGGGCCCATATTCTGGTGTTTTTATGTTTCCCAAGTGATTTTGTGCTGCTGAGGTGAAGAACCACTGGAAAGTGATTGAGAATAATAGAGGGCTTTCTGAGAAGATGGCATAAACAAAGACCTGAGAATGAGAAAAGGCAGCCCAGAGAAGTGTGTTCTAGACAGAGGGAACAGCATGTGCAAAGGCTTTGAGACAGGGAGGAGAATGCTGGAGTGTAGTAGCAAAGGTGAGGGTGACACAAGGTGAGGTCAGGGGAGTAGCCATAGGTCTCACTGTCCATAGTCTTGCAGCCCATGGTAAGGAATTTGGATTTATTCTAAGGGCAAATGGGAAGTTGTTGAAGAGTTCCATGGCAAGGGAGTTAAATTATCTTATTTGCATTTTTAAAAGAGCCCTCTGGTGATGGTGGGAAAATGGATGTTGGAGGTTGGGCAAGAATGGAAGCAGGTGACCAGTTAGGTAATCCACATCACCCCAGTGAGAACTGGTGGGAACTTGGCCCAGGGAGAGAAAGTCAGGAAATTTTTGGAGAAAGAACCAATAAGACTTATTGATTAGATATAAGCCACCATGACAGGGAGTCATCTACATAGCCCTTTCCCAGTTCTTCTATCAAGTAATATAAATAGCAGAGGAGAGGGATTGAAATTTTCCCAATAAGAAGAAGGTCTGTGCTAATCTTTCCGATTCTGGATCTTCCTATTCCCGTTTGAAAAGCAGATCCAGTACCTGCCAGACATTCTACTAGGTGGTGTGGATGGGGATGTCCAGAGAACTGGGTCTAATGTGTGTTTCTGTCTGTCTTGGCCCTCACAAGGCTCAGCAAGCAGGATCTAGAGGCACGGGAAGACACTGGCTATGCCAGCCTTGAGCTGCCTGGGGACTCCACTCTCTCACTGCCCACCCTGGACACAGAGACCAGTGATGACCTCATTTCACCCTATGCTAGCTTCTCTTCCACGGCAGACCGCCCTACACCCCTGCTCAGTGGCTGGCTAGACAAGCTCTCCCCTCAGGGGTGGGACTGCTGGGAAGGGAAGGGGAGGGAGGCTGGGTGGTGGTAATGGGGTGGGGGGGGTCAGGCCCCATGTGGTCCCAGACCCTAGGCACCCCCAGGTTACAGCCTCTGCCATTCACTGATCTTGGTCCCTCCCTTCCCCAGAAACTACGTTTTCCAGAGGCGCTTTGTGCAGTTCAATGGGAGGAGTCTGATGTACTTTGGCAGTGACAAGGTGGGGATCCAAGGGTTTCTGCAAGAGGTCTGGGGACAGGGAGGGCTGAGAGAGGCTCAGGATCGGAAGGCAGGGTGGGGAGGCAGTCACCACATGACTGACATCAGGATCTGAAGTAGCCACGTGAGCAGCTGTACCTCACTGCTTGTGGAATGAGTGCCAATCTCATTGTAAGTTGCTGCTGGCCCCTGGCATCAGCATACCTGACTGAGTTTCTGTCTCTGTGGGTCATTGGGCTGTCTCTCCAGGACCCCTTCCCCAAGGGTGTGATCCCTCTGACCGCTATTGAGATGACCCGCAGCAGCAAGGACAACAAATTCCAGGTCATCACCAGCCAGAGAGTGTTCGTGTTTCGCACAGAGAGTGAGGGTGAGGGCCAGGGCCCCCCGGTTCAGGGCGGGGCTGGGGAGGCCATGTGAACACACCGCCCGCTGACCTGCTTCCCTGTCACCTACCAGCTCAGCGGGACACATGGTGCGCCACACTGCAGTCCTGCCTGAAGGAACAGCGCCTCCTAGGCCACCCTCGGCCCCCACAACCTCCCCGACCCCTCCGCACGGGCATGCTGGAGCTGCGTGGACACAAGGCCAAGGTGTTTGCTGCCTTGAGCCCTGGAGAACTGGCACTGTACAAGAGTGAGCAGGTGAGGAGGGCTGGCCGGGGTGAGGGTGCTGGCCTAGCCCACTGTGGCCCTTCACCGTGCCTCCCCTTCCTGCCTTCCCCCACCAACCCTGCCAGGCCTTCTCCCTGGGCATCGGGATCTGCTTCATTGAACTGCAAGGCTGCAGTGTCCGGGAGACCAAGAGTCGCAGCTTTGACCTGCTCACACCCCATCGCTGCTTCAGGTGGGGCCCAGACTGGCAGAAGGCAGGGCTGGGGGCGAGACTTTGAGAGAGGCTTAGGGTGCAGAGGATTGGAGGCCTCAGTAGGATGTCAGTGGGTGGGCACTGATGGGAATCTAGGGAGCAGGGTCCAGGAAGTTAGGAGGGTCTAGGTTGGCTTAGATGTGGTCTGTGGAGGTTCCTACAGGAATGGCCAGTGGGATGGGACAGGTGGGGGGTTGTCCATGCCCACAGACTGGCTGTCCACCCCTCAGCTTCACAGCCGAGTCTGGGGGGGCTCGGCAGAGCTGGGCGGCCGCTCTGCAGGAAGCAGTAACCGAGACCCTGTCTGACTACGAGGTGGCTGAGAAGATCTGGTCCAATCGGGCAAACCGGCACTGTGCAGACTGTGGGGCCTCCCGCCCAGACTGGGCCGCTGTCAACCTGGGGGTGGTCATCTGCAAGCAGTGTGCAGGTGAGAGCTGGAGCCTTGAGCTGAGATGGCGAGGAGGAGGGGGCTGGGGCGGGAGAGCTCGGGGTACCCATTCCACATGCCCCTCACACCCTAACAGGTCAGCACCGGGCCCTGGGTTCTGGAATTTCCAAGGTGCAGAGTCTGAAGCTGGACACGAGTGTCTGGAGTAATGAGATAGTACAGGTGAGGTGTCTGAAGAGAGGGAGAAAATAGGGGTGGAGAGGGGAACAGAAGGAGAACATTCAAAAAAGGCCTTGGGCCTAGCTTAGGGACAGGATTGGAATGTCTGGGGATTCCACTTCCTGTCCCATGCCTCTGCCCCTTGTCATCCTGCAGTTGTTCATTGTCTTGGGAAATGATCGTGCCAACCGCTTCTGGGCGGGGGCCTTACCCCCAGGTGAGGGGCTGCATCCTGACACAACCCCTGGCCCCCGGGGAGAGTTCATCTCCCGGAAATACCGGCTGGGTCTCTTCCGGAAGCCCCACCCTCAGTATCCAGATCATAGCCAGCTTCTCCAGGTAGGAGGGACCGGTTGGAGCTGATGGGGAGGGAGAAAACAGTCTCTGAAATGGAATAGCTAGACTTGGGGGAGGAGGCTGTGTTTGATGACCACAGGACTGTCCCCAGGGCTCTCAGGCTGGGGCTTGGGGCTGACAGAGGCTCTGTCCTCCCTGCAGGCACTGTGTGCAGCCGTGGCAGGACCCAACCTTCTGAAGAACATGACCCAGCTCCTCTGTGTTGAGACATCTGACGGCGAGGAGCCCTGGTCTCCTTCGGCCCTCAGCGGCAGCTTCCCTGGTCTCCTGTCCCCAGGTGATCCCCGCAATTGCCTCCTCTGTCTCCCACCAACAGTTCTCAGCCCCAGCCTGTGCCTTGGTTCTTCCAGGGAGCTGCAATTCCCGTGACAAGTCTATCTCAATGGCCCAGCCTGGGTATTTCCCAAACTTTCAGATCCTCTGGGGCCTATTTCCTGATGTCATGAAATGACTGATGATGGCCACTGCCTGGGGGGGATCTCAATGTTTGAGGTGTTAGTGCTGGTTTGCCCCTAACAGGGTCAACCCACAGGCCAGGTCTCATCTCCCTGGGGGCAGTCTGATCATAGCAGTGGTCATCTAAAGATACTGGTCTCCAGTAATCAGGCCAGAGAGGGCTAAGACACTGATGGGACGGCCCATGCTCTGAGGCCTCCACCTAGGGCTGACTGCCTGGTAGGCTGGCTGGTGGGGAGAGGCAATGGGCAAGGGCTGGGTTAGAGGCCTTCTTTCTAATCTGAGTAGTGAGGGCTCCAGCCCCACTGGACTCTACTTGGCCATGCTGCCAGCAGAGTTGGTCCTGCTGTCTTCCTCAATTTGATCACTTCCCAAGGGGGCTCAGGCCATCCCATTGTACTGGCCTGACCTGACCACTTGTTGTTCCTCTTGCAGACCCCTCCCCTGGAGTGTACAACGAGGTGGTGGTGCCTGCCATTTACAGCAGCTTCCTGTACTGTGGTCCCATCAGCAACAAAGCTGGACCCCCGCCCCCCCGCAGGGGCCGGGATGGTGAGAGGGGAGCCGAGGGGTAGAAGGAGATGGGGAAACTAGGATGGGCACGAATGTACCACAGAGGGGAAGAGAAGGAGGAGAGGGCTAGAATGGCAAAGTAGGCTCATGCCCAAGAATGGGCTGGGTGGAGGGGGTGAGAGAGACCATGCTAGGTGGCAGCATTGTTCTCTGAAGTCAGACAGGGTCAAATCCCAGCTCTACTACTTCCTACCCTTGAGTCTTGGGCAAACTACCTAAATTCGAATCCCCAGTATCTCCATCTACAAAACAGGAGTGAATACAACACCCATTCATAGGACTGTTGTAAAGATTAGGTGAGATCATACAAAGGCTTGGCATAGAATGATAATCTAGTGAATGGGAATTCTGAAAGTAGGGACAGAGGTCATCTGCTTGCTGACCATCACTTTGTCCCTTAGCTCCCCCACGAATGTGGTGCGTGCTGGGAGCGGCTTTGGAAATGTTTGTGTCAGAAAGCAGCCCTGAACCCCTCAGCCTCATCCAGCCCCAGGATGTTGTATGTTTGGGTGTGAGCCCTCCACCCACTGACCCAGGTGACCTTGACAGGTAACAGCCCCCCGTGCTCATCGAGCTCCCCTTTTCCCTTCCTGATCCTGATCCTGAAGCCCCATCCATGGCCCCCATTCTCCTCCCTAACCTTTTCTTCTCTTCAGGTTTCCCTTTTCCTTTGAGCTCATCCTTACTGGAGGGAGGATCCAGCATTTTGGCACAGATGGAGCTGACAGTCTGGAGGCCTGGACCAGCGCCGTGGGCAAGGTGACAGAGCAGAGACCCCTCCCATGGGTTCCCTGTCCTCACTTGCCCTCATCCTGTCTTCTCTATTCCTACAGCCACTATGCCCCTTCCATTAACAGCTAAGGTGGACTGAGCACTTATTCTATGCCAGGCCTTGTAGTAAGCACAGCCCACTCAATATCTCATTCAATTTTCACAACAACCTTCAGTGGTAAGGATTATTAGTATTTTACACATAAAGAAACTGAATCTCAGAGGTTATAAAGTCACTGGGTCAAGATCACAGAACTAGGAGGCAGCAGAGCGCAAGACCAAAATCAGGCCTCTGTCTCCAAAGCTCATGGCCCAGACCTCACTGCCTCTGCCTCCTGCTCCCCTCCCCCAATTCTCCAGGTCCAGAGGCAAAGCTGCCTTCATCTGTCCCAGCTTCTCCATTCCCAGTCAAGCCGATCTCTCTCCATCCTGCACCCTCTCCCTAGAATTAAAAAGTTCAAGCCCTGGATTCAGATATTCTGGAATCTAAGTGTTCCAACTCTCAGCCTTGTGAGCTTTTCCACAGGGGTAGAGTGGGGCTGAGGATGAGACACAGGTGAGACCCGCGGTGCCTGGCACACAGTGAGCCACCATCTGTGGGTGCTGACACAGGAATGGTGATGATGACGACAGTCGCTCCCATCCTTAAATAGCTTTTCCCTCAGCTCATCACCCTGGTACTCGCCTAACAACTCAGAAAGTCCTACGCCCTGGTGGCCTGTAGTTTCCTGCCCCTTGCAGCTGCCCTCCTCTGACGTACTCTTCTGAGTTGCTACCCTGTGAGTGGCCAGTGACTTCCCATCACCAAGGTCCATGGGCTTCCTTCTGGCCTTATTAGGTCATTTCTACAGCATCTGACACTCCTCTGACTCCACTCTC